>PNEQ01054851.1:0-19533 GCA_003012365.1 Medauroidea extradentata
GGGGGGGGGGGCAAAAATAAGCCGCTATCGAATTTACGAATGAGATGAGAGGAACCGTGAGTATTCGTAAATTCGGGGGTCTAGTGTAGTTAGCTTTTGTAATATACTTTTATATACTTCATATTTTAACTACATACACTAGACCCTCTAGTTTACGAACTCTGGATTTAACAAAGGTGGTGATTTTATTAACTCTTTTAGAAACCTAAAAAAAAAAAAAAAAAAAAAAAAAAAAAAAAAAAAAAAAAAACGAAATTGTTAGAAATTTACATTGATATTGGTTTAAAAATATATTATATAATCCATGGTACTAAAATATAATCTGTTGAGTTGCAGTTATTACTTGGCAAGTCACAATATTAAAAACAAAACAAAAATGGTGAAAATCAGTTACAGAATGCAGCAGATACAGTTTGAAAACAGCAAGCTGCCGCTGCCCATGCCAAGCCGGCTTACTCCCTCCGCCAACACAACGTATTAGAGCCTAAACAGAGGCTGTACTAGTCACATTATTCCAGCGCATGGACATACTCACTGAATTGTTGTAAGGCCTTCTAGGCTATTTCTCCACGTCTTACGTCTCTCTCACCTCAGACCGGCAGTGTTTACCTCCTTACACGAACTCTGTCAATGATTGCATGAGATTATTTTTTCTTTACTGGTTTAACACCAAACGTACTTAAAACAATAACTTGATGCATAATTTGTTTGAAAAGTATGTTTGTACTATGTGCCTTTCACATCCCCAGAAAGCACTGTGATTGGATTATGTATCAGCCATATGTGGAAATATTTTTTTTTTTTGCCATTGCTATATTGAAATAATGTATATAGTGTATTGCGTACATATAAAAATACAAAGTAATTGTTACACGAATGCTGACTGTAAAAGCAATTCTTTGCAACTACTTATACATGTAATTTTTGACAAATTTAGATAAGAACATCACAAAGTGGTGTTTTTGGCGTGTTAATTGTCAGTATATGTTGTGGTGGTGCTAGCTATCGTATTGTGAACGGTTGTAAAGTTGCGGTATCATTCCACCCTGTATGCAACTTCTGCCTGTGTTTGTGTACAATCATTCATATTTTTTTACTAACTAACTTAGCATCAAACACCGAGGGGTTGTTTTGACACTACAGTACTTCAATTAACATCAAAGTTATATAAGACAATACAATAAATAATTACATCCACTTTTTCCTTCTTATTCTGGTGAATTATTTACATAATGGTATTCTGCTGGCTGCTAATGCATGTCTAGTAGATGCACACCACCAAGTTAAAATTTGTTATGGTGAGAACGCGAGATTGTAGCTACAGATTTCACATGTATATTTGTTCTGAAGACCTCTGTCTAACAGAGTAAATTTTTATTTTATTAATATATTGTCAGGTTTTGCATAAAAAAATAAAAGGTACTCGGGAGCTTGTTTCTTTTATTTTTTTTTTCAGGACAAAAGTCTGCCGTGTCTGCATTTCAGCAGTATGCTTTTGATCAGATGACGTCTGGCTATTGATATACATTTCTTAATTACTTGCAAAATGTTTCGAAAATCACAGCCCAACCAGAAGCACTTTGGAAAGGGTGGGGGGTTTACTCACCCCCTGGGATAAGAAAAGTCTCGAAGTGTGATACTGGGATGTATCGCTGGTGCCAACCCCCCCTATAATCTTCATCTTCATCAATTCGTTCTTTTAAGTCGATCAAGTCTCGTACCAACAGGGTCAAGTGCCGCGTATTGGAAGGCGCATCCCAACAGTGTCACCATAAAAAACTTATTTCATGGATTACATACTACCTACAATCAAAAGGCACAGTACCATGCAACAAGATTACACAAAAAATTCCTTGAAAAATGTGATTTCATGAGTACTGTAGAGATATTTACAGTGAGATCCTGTGATGTGTGCTTGTGGCTGTGCCAGTGTAGGTCAGTTCTTTTGTTATATGTTTCTTGTAACTCTACACAACCTCCTAGCTCACCCCTCTTATCAACAAGCACGCAGTTGCTAAAAAAATAGAATCCGCCTGCCTTCTCTTCTTTCCAAGAGGTGAGACTTTGAGTGCCAAATTAAAGTTTATGAAAACAAAACGGACAGAAAACAGCAATGCAGGTATCCAAGTTTGCTTCCTCTCTCATGTTACACTTGGAACACATCCAGGCGTAATGCATTTCACACAAAAAAACACAAATACAAATTGCCTTTGTTCCCAACAACCTGCAAACGAGAAAGACTCATCCTAGATAGTATCTTTATTCATAAAATTCTGACTTAATCAAATAACTAGCCCTCCTTTGTCTTGACAAGTTAGGCCTCAAGATACCTACACATCGAGTTAGGCCTAAAAGCGCTTGTAGTTATTTAGATAAAGACAATGGTTTTTAACATAGATTAATACATAATTACAATAAGCTACACTACCTTTTTGATTATAACCACCTGGACTGTAAAAGATCTTGCATGTATCAGTTCTTAACGTTCTCACCATTTTCCGTTTGATTTTCCATGATGTTTTATTTCCTTCACCTGATAATGTTAGTGACTGCTTCCCATCCCCTCTCCCCTCCAGAAGGCATCCAAGAAGCCTGGACGTCCGTGCCAGGAACCCTTTGGCGGGGGCAGCATTTTTATGTAGCAAGTGACAACCTTCCTTAAAAGGAGGTAATTTCTTTTTAGTTTTTTTTTTTTGTGCATATGTTTTGTCTCTTGTTGTGTTTGTATGTCCTGTTATGTCTTCGTTTCGTGTGCCAGGACAGCCCAATACCTTGAATGTATTGCCTTGCCACTGCAGTCTGGACATGACTGGTGAAGGAAAAGTTGAAAGGGAAAGGCTATTTCATATATAGCCATATTTAGGGACAAGATTTTATGATGTTACTTTTTGGTTTGGTGTTATTATTTTTGTGCTGCATGTACTTTCCAAAACCCATTAAATTAAATATGCTATGCTTATCTTTGCTACAGTAAATATAATTTAAATATTTAGCATATTTAAAAGGCATCAAACAGAAAAGAAACTAAACCATACAACAATTGCCGCTGAAGATTTGTTCTATCCATGGGCAAAAAGGGGAGGGGGGAACAGATGTCTATATGCCATTTTTGCATGACGCAGTGTCACTGCATGGAACTGGAAGATGAGCTGACATTGTGCGAGAGGGAGTGCGTCTGTCAAAACCAATGCCGGTTGTCTAGCTGGTACAAGGGAAGGAGGAAAGCCACGCCTCGTCTGTCTCTCTTCCCCTGTCTAGAACAGCATAGGCCCGGGCGCTTGCGAGGCTATCTCTGGCGGGCGCTAGCTAGCCGACTGTTGCCACTGCCGCCCACACACGACCGGTTCACATCGTACCTACGCTACGACCCAGTGTCAGTGTCGAGTAAACGCGCGGACGTGACTCGTTTTCCACGCTTCATTCGTAAGTGGCGAATACTTCTTGGATGTGACGTGACCGTCTGTGGCTGTGTTCATTTACATTTTCTGTTCAAATTTACTTCGGGAAAAATGTGAAAGTTTGTGACGTATAATTTTTGTACGGTATTAGTAATGTTAAATACTGCATTGTTGTAGTACTTTGTGGAGACAATGCCAGCGAAAATATCTATTAGCAAATGGGTGAAACAGTTTTCCAGTTATGGAATGGTGAAATCTGGGGATGTTGTACTTTGCCGTTTTTGCAATAATGTGATGCTGGTGACGTAACACATTCTTAAAGCAAAGGCCCGTGAAATTGCTCTTGAAAAAGGAATCTCGTTGGTCCTGATGTCAGCTAAGCAGATGTTGAAGGAAGGGTGGGTGGGTGACTAGTGTAGGGTATGTCTGGCAACGGTGGCAACTTCAGCTTGTACGAGCTGCCACTGACATCACAGTGTATGCATTCCAATAGTCCCCTCTTCTCGCTCTTGACTTGCTTCCCATCTTGTTTACTGCTACTGGTCGGCATCATTCCCTCCCTCCCCACTTTTAGCCTACCCCACCCCATCACATGCCTACATGCTCCGTTCAAGAATTTTTTAGCTTTCCCGCCGGCTGCCGCTTCCCACACGGCCGGAGCAATGCAATTTTATTTTACAATTTCAGGAGTTCAAAATTGTCATTCATACTCTATGCGATGGCGCATTATGTGCGGAAAAAATACTGTAAATTATAGAAAATAACCTATATTTAGGATGCCGAGACAAAATTTGTGATATTTCGCATATTCAACTTGAAATCTTTTATTTCGCATTTTGACACCAATTTCGGTGTTATTTAGTTTTATCGCAATTCACCATATAATTGTGTCCCTAGCCATATTAGCAGTAATCAACAACTTCCCCTACAACCTACTCAAGTTTAGCCGAACAATTACAGAACATACAGAATATAACAAGCAGTGTTTTTCACAGCTGGGACAGATGCTGCAGATAGATTTCTATGGTTGTCCACCCACAAGAGCAACAACACTTTCTTGAGTTACAGATCTCTAGCTCTTAGTGAACCCGTGCATCTCGTGGAATGGTGTTCATACAGAGGGTCCTGTTCATAACTGCAAACTACTGACTTTAACCATCATAAATTTTATCACCTATTCATATTTTTAAAAATTGTAGCCATGTTGCTCGATAGAATTTTAAAGACATTGGACACATGTCAAACACCATTCGTGCCATTACTGAGTGTAGTCATGATAGAAGCGAAGTAGTGGTTGCGATAAATTTTCTTACTAACTGTATTTACAAGCAACTGTACAATTATTGGACTAGTTCACATGACACAATGGCTGGTAACTAAATGGTATTGAAATATTGTGATGAGATCAGAATGGTGGGAGTCCAAACAATTCTGGTTGAAACTCTTCTAAAGAAGAAATGACTTGTGTAGCTGGCAGATTTTCCTTTGAAATTCTTGGGTCAGGAACCAAGACAACTTGCATGCCAGCAGCCAAGGCTCCTTGCACACCATTAAGTGCATCCTCCATAACAAGACACTAAAACAAATGTACCACCACATGCTATGTAATGAAACTATTTTTCCCTTTCAATGCTACAAATTAATAAGTATATTTCGAACTTCTAAATTTCTCAGATAAGCAACAAATTACAACCTGGTTTGAAATTGCTTAATAAATGTTAGCCTATGCATACTGTTGGTATTGATGTATTTGATCTGTTCTACAGGGTGCGGAAAAATTACACGTTTAAAATGTAGAGGTGGCTTGGGGGTACTAAAACAAGTATTTTGAAGATAGGAACTATGGGTCTCAGTCTTACTGTACAGGTGTTGACTGCTCACAGCGCTGGCTCAGATGTAAACAAAGGTGCGCCTTGAAGTAGGCAATCCATGACGCAAACTTTGGACGCATGTAACAACTTAACGGTAAGTTGGAGAACCATGGTTCTTCAAAATACTTGCTTTAGTACCCCCAAGCCACCCCTACATTTAGAATGTGTAATTTTTCCGCAGCCTGTATACATTCCATGGATTTTGGTCTTCAGTAAACAAGAGTGTAGTTTACCTGCAAGGCTGAGGCCTGGGTACGTGTGGACATTAACACAAACTCTTATTCACTCCTTGTTACTTCAATGGGAAACACGCTCAACTGACAAGTCTTCATATGTCTGACTCACCTGAACACAACTTTAAAATAGTGATCCTATAGCTGTATAGCTTTAATGTGGGATAATGAGGACGAAAGTATGAATGATGCATGAAGATAACTCTGAAATTTCTGTATACCAATTTTAACAGCTGTCACAGACCTTTAAAAGTACCAAGTTAGTAGTTTTTACCTTTCTAGAATAGACATTTGAAAATTTAATTGAAAAGTGAAACTTATTGTCTTGCATGTAAAAACTATTAAATGGCATTCATAAATACAGTTGTTACCAGTATACCACCCGCACATTTCGTCTCTAAGCAAAACGGAAAATCGGGGTGTGGGTCATGAACGGTTTTGACAAACAGGGCCTGGAAAAGTTGGGTTTATCATACATTACAAACTGCCGGAAGGATTTATAATAACTGAAAATAAGTGTGAAACCCTTAAACGTCAGATTGTAGCCCGTAAGCTGAAAATATGCTACACCATCATTACTGTCACTCAAGAAAACAAATTTAATATTTAAATGTTATTTCATTATGTTTTTGAACATAAGGCAATTAAATTGGAACT
Source organism: Medauroidea extradentata (assembly GCA_003012365.1). Classification (NCBI taxonomy): domain Eukaryota; kingdom Metazoa; phylum Arthropoda; class Insecta; order Phasmatodea; family Phasmatidae; genus Medauroidea; species Medauroidea extradentata. The sequence goes on from PNEQ01054851.1 coordinate 6,160, forward strand.
GTATAGTGAAAAAAACATTTATGGGGACAGTTGTACATGTGTAAACACAGTATGCACAAACCATGTAGGCAAGTGCAATGGTTTTTAAGACATATTTTACTTGATGCTCGGTACAGCTAAAATGTTTGCTAAAACATGAAAACAAGAACAAAGATCTGAGACGACTTCAGGCATATAAAACAAGTTCGTAAAAATAATACTTATGCAATACAGTACTGAAAAATATTACATTGTTGTTACATTGTAACTGCTTGCAGTGGACCACAATTACTTGCCTCTATCTTCCAACCACAAGACAAGAAATTGACACTATTAAGCACAATAATTTTATGGAAATGTGTGATACGATGGTTAATATGTGTGCAAGCACAGATTCTTACAAAAAAGCCAAATCACTTAATAAACATTACAATAGTTATGAAACATTCTGCAACTGGTTTGGGTCATCTCAAAGTTTGAAACACAGAAGTTACATTACCAAAATCGTACCTCCTCTGGTTTAGGTTTTGATGGAAACCTAGATGCACAAACAAGGAAAATGTCCGGAGCTGGCTTGCCTCGTTTCACTTCTTGGTCAGATCCCCCTGCTACAGTGTGACCAAACAGACTCCACAGGTCTTTGTGCTTAGACATTTTGAGCTCCATGGCCTCCATTGTGCTGCTCGTTGCTATTGCAATAGGAACTTTATGTGACGCTAGATGCTTCACCAACCGCTCCACTCCTGTATCAATAACAATCCACATAACATTTTTTAGAACATTAAAAAAAAAAAAAAAAAAAAAAAAAAAAAAAAAAAAAAAAAAAAAAAAAAAAAAAAAAAAAAAAAAAAAAAAAAAAAAAAAAAAAAAAAAAAAAAAAAAAAAAAAAAAAAATTGCTCTACTGAAACTGTTCTTACTTTGCAAATGTGAACTCTGTTCTAACTTATGGCATAATTTTTAGGGGTGCCTCAGAGATTGGATAACTGTATTCAAAATGCAAAAGAAAACTATACGCATAATTGCAAACGTATAAGTTCCCTTCTTCTGTAAGCCCCATTTTCAAAGTCTAAGAATTCTTACCTTACTTAGTTTATACATATATCATTCAATTATTTTCAGTCTTAAAAACATATCCTTCATTACCAACCAACCTGACAAAAAACAGCTATACACTCTGTTTCCCACAGAACTAAGAAATATGAAACAAAGCCCATATGCTATGGGAAGTGATATTTCAATTTCCAGTACATTTCCTGAGAAATTCCAGTACAGTGCTTTAAACATGATACAATCACACGTTTCTTGGAAAAAATGTACATGCAATAAAATTAAAACAGTTAAATAGGTTATGTTATCTTCCAGGATTTTTCACTTAGTCCTAACACATTACAACTATTAGCTAAATTTATTTATGTCAAATTTTACGAAACAACATACTGTACATATAAATAATATTCAGTAAAGGACACAAGTGCTGGAATAAACATTTCAATTTTTAATTATAACCTAATCATCTTAAATGTATTCATTTGTGTTTCGCATCTATATTTCCTATTTGTACGCGCAACAATTTTATCCTTGCTAGTTTCACTGTTTTTGCTGCCGATAAAATTGATGCTGTATTTATTCATTCCTGTTTTTTTTCGTACGATGCACGGCGAAAATTTTTGCCATTTCCGAAGACATCAATTAAGTCTAATTACACATCACAACTTTATCAGAGTCACAACAATGTTTGTACATTGTCGCATAAAAATGTTCAATCTTTATTTATAATTATAATGTTAAACAACATAAAAAATTACCAAAACAGGATAAATAAACGTATTCACTAAACCTAATCATACGTCCACCATTTTCTCATCTACTCATCGCTTTTGCTGTGGAAAATTGATCCTGTCTATTCACTTGCAATCAATTCTCGAATCAAAAGCGTTATTTACTATGGAAGGCGTTAAAATTTCACATTTATTATGTAATTTCGCACAAGATAACAACTTTGTGATTTTAAACAAAAATTGAAAAATTCGCAAATTAACGCATCGCACAAACACTTGTCTCTAGAAATAACTAAAATTGCAGCTGTCAAAGTACCTTCCAATTTTTGAATGGCTGACAACGAAACGATAGGTGGCTAAGAAATTCCAGCACAAAAGAACAATTTCAAGTACATTTCCCACACATTTCCGAGCCCGAAAAAATCACGTACAATTCCAGTACTTCCCACAATTTCCCGATTGCTGGACACCCTGGTTCCCGTCCCGTCATCAGGTAGACACACAGGGTTCAGGGACATGAGTGCGACTGATGAGACTGGACAACCATGGGTTTATATAGGATAAACCTACCTTGTCTCACTGTTGTGTCATTTGTTGTTTTTCCGTTCGTGTCTGATATCTATTGTTTTGTCTCTTTGTTGTTTTTCTGTTCCTGTCTGATATCTACTGTGTTTTTGCTTTCTCTCATCGTGTTGCATGTTGACTTGGGTTTCTTTTTTTATTTTATTTGTTTTCATTTATTATCTGTTTGTTCCTTGTTTTATTTGACCCAACTCCATTTTTTGGAATATTATGTTGACTAAAGCATACTCTGCTTATTTATGTTTTTCTATTATCTTTAGTTTTTCTTTTGACAGTCATATATTTCACAATGGAGTATGTCCAAGCCACTAAATTCAGTCATGCACTCCCATTGCACAGTTCTTTCTAAGATTATAACATTGTATCTTACATACATTAACTAAGCATAGTTATTACAATCACTTCCACTGTTTATAGAATTAATCACGAAATGTGATGTAACACTATCAAATACATTTTACTACTTTCCACACTCTTGCAAAGGCAAGATGCTAAATGAAGTTATTTGTACGAACAGTCATAAAACTGAAACCACTTGTCAAAAACAATTTAAATTACATTTATAAGATCCTCTCAAACTGCATACAACTAATTTTCAAACACAAAAGGGCAGACAAAAAGGAAATAAAATACATATCCTAGGATTGCAAAATTTATCACATAGCCTACAATACATATGTATAACAAAACATGGGGGCATGCAAAATATAATTGATGCATGAATACTTCACCAAAGTTAGTAACAATTTTATTGCACTGCAATTTAAATTAACTGTTAAGAGTTTTCTTAACGTCTGCTGCTCCTCACTTTTTGTTTTAAATCTTATAAGTATTTTCATAGAAGAACTTATTTTTATATTTTACCTGTCTGTTTTTTTTTATTGGCTTAGTTTAGATGCTAACACTGAGAATATAGTGTCAAAATATTGTTTGTGTTTAAAATACAGTTGTGGAAAGCTGTTACATATTAACAAAATATGTGAGCTGCCTTTTGAAAAAATATGGATGTGACTTTCTTGAATTTGTGATAAGAGTTATTTATTTATTGCTGATTACCAGTATTACTCCAAGTGGTTCGACTTCGGACAAGTAGCCTCCAAGACTGTTGCCAACAGCTATCAAATAACCGGAAAACAAATTAGTAATTGGCATGTCTAACATGAGGTGAGTATGGAGCAGCGCCGGAATGAAGTGGCGAGGGAAACGGGAGATCCCTGAGAAAACCTGCCTATCGACGACATCGTCCAGCACTATTCGCAGGAATCGAACCTGGATCACCTTGGTAGGAGGCCAATGGTCTAACCATTCTGTCACCATGGTCCCTTTTTAATTTTGGTTTCAAAAGTTTAACATTTATACAGTCACATCATATACACACATTTTTATGTTTCTGAGTACTCTTAACATTAAATTATAAACACCAGTAGCATACACGTTCTAGAGACATATACAATTTATAATGTGTGAAACATCACCAAAGAAAATTATGGAACCAGCAAAGTACAGTACCTGGCATTACACGAACTTCTGAAAGCAACTCCTTTTCTTTCATCATCTGGTATTCGACAACATTCTCCGGAGTCAAAGGCAACTTCAGCTCATCAACAATTTTTGTACAGGACGACAAGCGCGTAAGGCCAAGAATTTTCATTCTCAAGTCTAAATTAAATACTTTGCCATGTTCCTTCGCTAAATCAGAATAGACTCTCTCATAGATAGTTTCGGTATCTGTTTTAAAAAAAAAGAAAGAAAGTACAATACAAAACTTTAAACTTTAACGAATAAGCTAAAATCAAACCTTCCGATTCTAGGAATGAATCTGACTGCACCGGTCCATTACAGATCAATGTGCCACTGATGTGACACTCAAGTAGTATATTTTAAAATTACAACCTATTGTACAGCTGCTCAGTTATATAGGCCTATTTTTTTTTTAGTAGGGCCTATCTTAAAAGTTTAATCATAGCACAGGTGTCACAAAAATAAAAAAAAGTATCTACAAAACTTCCACAGTATCAGCTTTTCATCTAGAAAACTTTCTTTCAAAGTACCTGCTTTTAGCTAAAAAGAAGTGATCCCTGTCGACTTGAATTAATGATTTTTCTCGTAAATCAGGTAAAGGAATTAGGCTATGTTGTGTACATAGACAAGGCACAAGTTATCATTCAAGGTTATCATATATCTTGTCTGCTGTTTCTCATCACAACAGTAAAAATTAAGATTCCAACAATTTCGTAACATCATTAAAGCTTTTATCAATGTAATGTCATAAAGTATTTATAAGTCCACTTAAACTGAAGTAATCAAGAAAAGATGGTTGAGACTTAAATCCCAGGTAGTAAGGTATAGTGCGGAGCTGAGGAGAAGGCAAGGCTCTGGTATGTGGCTGGTGGTGGGGACAAGCGGAGCGCTATGTGGCCCCCCCCACCTCCCTGCCGTTTTGCCGTGCCTTCTCCTCAGCACCCTACAATACCTATCTACTATCTAACCATAACCTCTACGAAAACGTGGATAATCTACGACAACAGTGATTATCCGGAAAAACGGCAAACCAGACAATCATGGTTTCTGCAGATAAAAACAATATCTACAATTTGACCCTTAAAATACTCTTATATTACTAGTTTCATACGTGTAACTTCCACAGACCAGTGCACACGTTAGTGGCAAGTTGGCTACTCTATGCTGCAGCTGCACAATAGCTGTAGCATAAAATATGTAGTAATAGTACTTGAAGGAATATATGGGACCTAACATTATTTGGATCTGCACTTATATAAAATCCATGATTTTCAATAATTCACAATTTTTACCATTTGCATAGATAATCACGTGTGCACTGTGTAATTTATGCAATAAAATATTCCAAGGTAATCTTTATCTTAGCTTGTTCATGCAAACACTATATTTAACATTCAAACATTTCAAATACATGTGCACTTCAACTAGTTGTTGCAGCAATAACTGATGAGTACTGATATCACATAGTCTGTCTCAGAAATTCATTACAAATTGGATGTAATGTAATTTCTTATTAAGATGCAATGACATATAGACAGAAATTATTTAAAAACTTTTATTAAACATACTCATAATCAAGAACAGATTAAAACAACTTATAGTCCAATTTGCCACCACAAAAATTTTAAATTTATAAACGCCTACTCTTGTTTTATACAACTTCAATGCAAGACCAAATACACTGTAGCCTAGTGTACGGAAGAATGAACATTTCAGAAATAAAAATATCAACTGACGGTGCATCAAACACGTTAAACACAAATGAACAATTTTATGCATAAAAGAACCAAGCACCATTGTGATGCAACTAAGAAAATCTAGGTTCAATGATAAACACTTGCATTTAATTACAATGACATGCGTGACAAAATTGCAGAACATGATTCCGAACAAGGACATATAAGTTATTAATGTATTTAAGTTTTAAATTCATGTATTTGCTACTAATTTCAGAACATTAAAGTATTGTGCTTGGTTCCTTTATGCATAATATGGTTCATATATCCTACCAATAGTGCTCTCAGAAATGTCAAAAATTACCCAAGTTACGTGAAACAGAGTAACTTATAGATGCATAAGACCAGACTTGTGGGCATTCCAAAAAGTAATTAATTAAAATGTATCTCCAGCTTCCCCTGCATACAAATTTAAAAACAAAGCTTTACTGAACGCCTACTCTACTGTTTAAATGGTCAAGTTACATAATTACAATCACCTGCTATGTACAATATTGGCAACAATAATGTGAGCAGCCTTTGGTCATACGAAGACATGCCTCAAACACAGCAGGAAGTGGGCCGAGCAGAGAGTAATGTTTTAATGACATAAAGAGCCTAAGCTGTAACTGTGTTTCATAATCAGGCTTTGGAGGGAATGAGCCACACCAGAGAGCTGGCTGTTGGTAGCTTGCCATCTCCAGATGAAGTTGGCAAGCAGAGGGTCATCGCTGTTGTGGTATGCCGAGCCAGGAGTCACTAGCTCTTGTCAACACGTCTGCATCCAGAAGAAACACTCTGACTTGTTGAACTCGAGTGATCACATAGTGTGTGACTGTCCTCCTCAGGTAAGACTCCACCATGTTGGTATAGTCTGTACAGGATATGTTTACCTGGTTGTGACATTTGTCTTCTAAGAAAACTGCCTTTAAACAGGATAGCAGAGATCTTGTTTTTCCAGGAAGTCAGAATGGTACAAAGGTCAACACTGGAGCTGAGAGGCATCTTTGTCAGAATAAAAATGTTAAAAACAAGCAAACTCAGTGGCAGCAGGCTGTGTAGTGCAATTGCACTGAGCATTATCTCGCCAAAAATGTGTTTCATAGATTTGCAGGTGTCCGGTAAGAAATGCACTACTTTGTTTCCCATGTGGATTGTTCCGTGGAGAGCCCTCCTGGAGTACGAAAGTTGTAAAAGAATATATTAAAAGACATTCTGAAAACAAAACACATATCGCAAATGTACTTAATCTGGCAGATATTGGCACTGTCAACATAGCAACTCAGCTTGATACTGCTTATCGTTCATCGCTATAAAAAACATAATGAGCACGTAGAAAAAATCTTAAGTTTAATCAAAGATTATCGATTGTATTTGATTTTGCGGTGCTTTTGAACTGGCGCTTAGAGGTAATGACGAATCAGAGACATCAAATAACCTGGGAATATTTAGAGGTCTAATTGATTTAATTGGTAGCGTAGACTCTGCCATAAAAAATAAGGTTACTTGAAAAACCATTCAAAATTAATTGCTGGATTGTATGTTGGAGGTCTGTCGGGAAGAATTTAAACATGAAATAGATTCAGCTAAATATGTCGCACTCATTGCCGACGATACAACAGACATTTCAGATCAAACTCAGACTGTTTTAGTTTGAAGGTACGAATATCTTACAAAAGTTTACGAAAGATTTCAGTTTTTTTTAAAATCCACACAGTCAAGATGCCAAAGTTATTTCAGAATGCATACTTAAAGAAAAAATGTCCTTTTATTGGTGAGAATATGGAGAAACTTACTGCTCAAAGTTACGATGGAGCTGCAGTCATGAGCAGAAAAATAAGTAGCGTACAAGCGAAAGTAAGAGATGGTTTTATTCATGCCTGCTTTACACACTGCTATGCACATGAGTTGAATATGATAATTAGGCAATATGCCTACTGATGTTTAAATTTAATCACAATGAATATACATATTTGAGTTAACGTACAAAATAAATATTTAAATTTTCAAAATTATTTTTGTATCATAGCAGAAATTTAAGGAATTTAATTTTTTATTTTCATGTTAAAAATAAAAAAAATTGTTGATTCAGAAGAAAATTATTTTACTGCAAAATATACTTAAAAACCACTATTTTTTATTTTTAAAACTAAAATTTTTCCTGACCGTTTCTAATTACGCTTTTAGCTTAGGAAACGGTGAGAATACACTGTACTGTGTATTTATGCTGGTGTTAAACACTTTTACGTTTATGTCAAGCATTCAGAGAAAGGAAATTATTTTATTAGTACAAGGAAATTTATTGGTAAAGGTAGTGATTGTCAAGCAATCAGGTTGCTTGCTTTCCATCAAGGCGATCCTTCTCGAATCCCAGTAGGGTCACCCCTGATTTTCGCATGTGGAAATCTTACCGAAGTGATGGATGATGTTGTGTGAGGTCGGTGGTGTTTCTCGGAGATATTTAGCATACCCTACGCTTGTATTCTGTTACTGCTCCATACCCACATCGTTGGCGCCTTCCATCACGTTTAAATAGCGTGTAAGTGTAGTTGTAAGAGATTTAACAATAATAGTTTTCAGTCTTTATCGTTCAAGGGCAGTTTTCTGCCACTAAATATCTGCTGAATAGCTATGAATGTCATTTAATTATAGCTTTGTGATATACAAGTTCAAATTTTTTTATCGAATCTTTTTTTTTCGCAGCATATCTAATAGGCCTATATATAAAATTCTCGTGTCGCAGTGTTTGTTTCCATACTCCTCCGAAATGGCTTAACCGATTTCAATGAAATTTTGTATATACATTCGGTAGGTCTGCGAATAGGTTTTTATCTATTTTTTTATACTCCTAAGTGCTATTGTTTTGTAAATATTTTTAATTTAATAATTTTAGAACCCGGTCGATAACTGTGTAAGTGATAATTGCTCAGTTATCCCCTCGAGCTGATACCAGTCTATCCCCACCAGGTGTCGCTGCTCTATTATTATTCCTTTATTATTAGACCTCTTCCACTCAAAATATCACATCCTTACACACTTACAATAAGTTATTTATGTGACAAAACGTTTGTTGGGGCAGCTAGTTTTACCTTATTATTAAAAGCAATATATTAATATTTTTAATTTGGAAACTCCTTAAATAGCACCATTTCGCACCTTAAAATTAAATTTTCTCCTAGGGGAGGATCACCGGACCCCCCCTCCCATGCTTTTGGCTTGGGGTATGAGTATTCCAACTTTTTAAGGCATTGATTAGTGTTGTACTGAGCTGACTGGAGGCACCGACCACCATTGAGAAAACTTATATGTTATAGACTATACTGGGGGCACCAAGCTATGGTAGAGATAGATTCCATTGAGTCACCAAATGGGTAGTCTAACTGCTAGAATAATTAAAATGTAATTAGCACAGATTATATTTACATAATTACATTTTTCTCTTATAAACAAGTCTCAAAAATTACACTTCATAACTTTAAACAACACAAAAGAAGTACAATTTAAGCTCTCTGCAAACATGTGAACCACCACTGTTAATGGAAAATTTGTGATTTATCAAAATGCTGGAAAAGTACAACAATAGGCTTTGTTGCCAAATGTTATATTTCCAAAGCAGCATCATTTGTGATGTACTCTGGAAAAAATTGCAATAGGCCCTTATGATGGTAAATATAAAAACCTGCAACTCTAGACATATGATGCAGCCTTTAATAAAATGTATTTATTTAATTTAAAAAAAAAAGAGACAAAACACTGACAGACCATATACAACTCATGGAGGTATTAGACCACATACAACTCATGGAGGTTAATACCTCCGTGACACAGTTTTAGGCACTTCTAATAAAATGTTTTTTGAATGGTATATTTTACGCTCTAAAACATTCTTGTACTTAACTAGTCACCCATTTTTAAATAACTTGTGATTTCACTCTTAACATTTCAAGACATTAATAAATGAATAAATTTTGAATGTTAATACTTGTTAAGCTACTAATTATATTACGAACGGGCTGGATGCTAACTCGAAGTCACTTATGCACTTCTTCCACCTGCATTTCAACTAAGCATGTTCGAAAGGTCACGAATAAAATTCTTTACAAGTAATTAAACGACAACGGTTCGAAATTAAGTTTTAACTTACCCAACAGAAGTCCATCGCAATCAAAAATTACATGCGTAACTGGCTTGTAAGACATTGAGTTATCGTGTGCGTGTAAACAATAAGATCTAATCAAATGGCCTACTTCTGAACGTTCGAAGCACGACACTTCAAACGGAACCTCAGTACGTGTTCTAGCCAGAACACCAACGACTTTGGATAGAAATCCCCACATTATCGAACCCAGGAAGAATAAAACAAAAACACACTACCGGCAAGCCAGTTTTCCTGTGCATGACGTCAAAGGATTCTCGCGAATGGACCGAGCCAAGCATTCCATTTCCGCACCATGTGTTGCTTTGCACTTATGAAAACACACGTAAGTAGGGTCGGTCAGCCAAACTTTCAAGTTGTTCGAAATTTAACCCGTGTGATATTTACCCGTATTTGAAAATTTAAGTGATGGCTAGTCAATCAACTTTAAAACTAATATTATATAAATAAATAACGTGTAAAGAAAAAACTAATGAAGTAGCATTTAACAAAATATTAGTCGCATAGCTAATATAGTTTTTTTTTTTTTGGATTCCCGCCGTCTAAAACCTTGATTAGTCTTGCGGGGGGGGGGGAGATGCAGAGAACCTATTGGTGTTCATAAAATCATAGGTTTGTTTCACTCGGCCTTGACCAAACACTATGGCATGAGACGATTATTGCTCTCTTGCAACTCCCAAGGCAAGGCGTTATATTACAATAATTATGGGCATTTTTTTCTGTGTTTAGTGGGAATATAGTGGAGCTATAAAGTTTCGGATTTTATGCGAAAATATGACGGAATTTACAACGTAATGTTGGCCACACTGCTGTTCGCCATGTTTTCTTGGGCCAAAACATCCGTTCAATTGAGCTTCACTTTGGAAGCGTTTCCGCCCCTCTATAACTATATAGCTCGTTGGGGGATCCCAGGTCAAAGTATCTTCTTTTCGCTCCTCTTCTAGAGGAAGAGTTGCATGGGCAAGTACGAGCAAATCAGAAAGTCGTCTGCTAGATGTTATGGCGACTGGCGATCATATTGCTGCGACTGTACGATTGACTTTTGATGGAAAGTTTGAAAATTGAGAAAATAATTTAATCTTTCCAGGCAAATTGGACGGCGATAATTAAGTTGCGGCGGATCAATAACAATTTTCTTATTCCAACATATAAAAGTTGTATGTTATGGTATAGTCCACGGCCATAGAGGAACAGGTCTGTACACTTGAGTTGAAAATAGACGGCTTGGCCCGGAGCATTCGCACATTGAATCATGGGTAGAATCAGCTGTTAAAGTACTAACAATCGGACTGACTGCTGCGTTTGAATGGGCGAACGATTTATTTTCTTTAAATAGTCAGAAAATAACTTATATAAATTATGGATTCGGCGGTGTTTGATAAGTCTCAGACCAAATAATGTTCATGGAGCCTTGTTTGTCTGTATAAATGTAGACGATCTGTTAGTTGGAGAGTTGAGACGATGGCTCATGTACTGTGGCTTGCTATGGGAGGGTAGCAAAACCGAATTTATAAAAACGACAAATACAAAAAATACATGTGCATGTATGTGATATTAAAACAATACCTACAGTACCTATTTCATCTAGGCAAAGCTGCTGTGGAATATTAGGGCCAGCTGAAATCGTGGACAATAGTAAGAATATTTAAAATGTTGGAACTTTTAGTGGTTGTGAGTGGTCAATGTTATAATTTGTCAGGTTTTGTAGGGCTAAGTGATTATTTATTTCATTTCCTTCATCTTGCAGACTATTTTTTTTGTGTTACTACTGAAAGTAGTAATTTTTAATCTCAGGTTTGCACAAAAGGTTTTGACCATATAATTTTAGATGAGCATGGCTTAAAGTAGTTGAACACACTATAGCATGTGAAAGTAGTAATTACGAAAAGTTACCCCAGAATTCAAATTTTTGGTACACTAAACATGTGGTAGTTAGGTGCAGAGGAGGGCTGCGAGATGGGTGAAGGGTAGGTCTAAGTGGAAAAAGCAGTCTGGGCAGGAGGGTAAGGAGAAAAGTAATTATAGAACATCAGTGATGAAGGAAATGGAATGGAGATCGTTGAGCGACAGAATGAGAGTGGAAAGACTGGTTAGGTTGTACAGGGCAGTAAACTGTGATGGTGGATGGGGAAGTCTAGGTTTCTAACTAATGGAGGGTTCAAGGGGAGAAGAAACAATAGTGAAAATTCAGAGCGTGTGGAGTAGACAGGTCGGTGAGAGAGCTGAAAGTTTTGCGGGAGGATTTGATGGCTGAGAGGGGGGTTGGGAGGTTCGGAAAGGATTGGAAAGAAGTTTAAAGGGACAAAGGTCTGAACTTGCCACCGAACAGTAGGCAAATTGCGAGTGCTACATTTTATTGTTATAGGCCTACTTTATGCTTATTAGGTACTGGTTATAGGCACTACTTCGGTTTCATGTGAACTAATAGTATCGTGCAGACATAACATACAATTTTATAAAAAAAAACAACATTTAGCTGCAAAACACTACACCATAGTCCCGCCCAATATCAATTAATTAAAGGCTAACAACGAGTTTGCTTTACTCCTCAAACAATCGACATTTAGGCCTATATAATATTGTCTGTAATATTAAAGTGCAATTTACGTAGCGCGCCTTAATAAGGATTACATCAAGCTCATATTTGTCTAATGTGATCTAGCCCTCAAATGTATGGACATCGTCGTCTGGGGCTGTGATCTAGTTCTCGGCTCAAATTTATGAATAGCGACCACGAGTGACTAGACTCTTTACCGGGATATTCGGAGTAAAACGAAATAATATCCTTCATATATTTCTATTAGCGATACCTAAACTCGCTATTGCAAGTACCGTAGATGCATTTTTGTACTATTTATACAATGTTAACCAGTCCAAGTAACACTATTCATATGGCATTTTGACGAACGTTTGTACAGAAACAGCTGTTGCTCAGCGCGATGCTCATCTTGTGACGTCACCGGCCAAGCCGTCTATTGGCCCCGTTTTGACTGATCGGTGCCACTGGCACTCTGGGGTTATTTTAACATTGTGTAAATGGATCTACAAAGAGCAAACTCGTGTCGGAGCTGCTAGGAGAACTGCTAGTACGACACTATACTGCAATGTTAAAACAACACTTCATTGCTAGTGGCGCTTTCAGTCATATTGGGGTCAACTCAATATCATGGGTAGACAGGCGAGTGTCCAGACCTGTACTTATACGACCGTGTCTGCATGTAGTTGTTAATCTCTGGAAAGAGTTTGGTAACATTTACGGAATATGTTTAATTCCTGTAACTTCTAATACCCTTTATTATTTATAAAGCAGTAAGTGGGACAGCTGCAGAAGCTTAATAATCTCATGATTCTTCACTGTAAAAATTTAAGATGTTAGAAGGGTCCAGATGGAGCATGTCGCCGGGAATTGTAACCAAACAAACACTTGACGTAGCTGGTATCAATATGACGCGGGTCGTCCCTGACCTCCCCTGATCTGAGCCCGTCGTGCGCATCAAGCCCAGCGGCTTGCGCATATTGGAACACACCCGCCCACGTGCGCGACGAGGTAGCGGCGCCTAGACGCCGCCCCCGCGACGTCGAGTGGACGTAATATGTGCCTCGGACCCAGAAAACGACCATCCATTGGTAGGAAAGTGCCCC
>PNEQ01054852.1:0-19534 GCA_003012365.1 Medauroidea extradentata
AAAAATCGGAAGAAAATACGTACTAGGCTGGATGTTATCAGGTTCCCATGGCAACCTGTAACTAGTCATAGAGTAACTGGCTAAAAGATCTGGCTTTTCCTGATGAAAGTAATTACACAGAATACGAAAAATATAACTTATACATTTAAAATAAAATTAATATTCATGATCAAACAAAATTCAAATTATAGTGGCTTTAAATTTAAAACATAACGAAGTATTGACAAAAAAAATTATGTGAATAAAAGCATACAAGAAAAATATAAATAAATTAAATTATATGACACAAATGTCTGGTAGAAAGCGCACGTTACATTACTATATCTTACGGACGAAGTACATTAAAAACCTGCATTAATGATGTCCCTTTAAGTTTGAGATTTATTTGAGGTTTGCGGGATCATGAAATGAGATAAAATATGTTAGATTTTATGTTTTTGTTTTCCTTGCACTCTTCCTTCTGCTTTTCCGGCACCACTTGACGGAATATAAAATTACAAATAGCACTTGTCAACACATATTTCGATGTATAAAAGTAAGGTGTAATGTAAAGGCCGAATTGTGAGATCTAACAAAGAGACCCAGAAGATATGTCTAAAAGTGAATTTTGAACGTTAAGAGCAGTTGTGAGCCCAAATATGAATTGATATGTTCGAAATTTACAAGAACGTGAATCTATATGCTTATTTGTGATTTAGCACAAGGATCAAGATGGCTTAATACTAATTTATATGTATACGAATATGTAGTTGTGATGAGGTCACAAGGTTACGAGACAGCCTGGTGGTTAGAGGAATAAAATATATTCCGGCTTCTTCAGTACTACAGCTCTTGTAAGTGTGAAGAAATCTAAGGCAGTATCTCGAAATACAGGTTCAGAAACAAATTATTTACGAAACACTTTATTTACGGTACAATTTATGCATAAAATAACGTAATGACTGTAGTACGTGCCTAAGTAAGACGGAAGACGGGACTTACTCGTCCACCATTTATGGTCTTTCTCAGGTAGCTAAAGAGCCCAAGGAACGTTCAAATTAAACTCGTGAACCATTGAAACCATTTAGTCAAAATACTTCAAAATTTTGCAGCGTATTTATGAACTGTCCTACAATTGGTGCTATCCGCAAATTTCCTTTATTCAAATAACTTTATCTGAAAAAAAAAAAAAATAACCGAACAATGTACTGTTTACAAACAACAAAATATACAAAGTAAAATATAGTAAGCGAGCACCTTTTTTTTTTTTTTTTTTTGTTTTCCGAGATATGTGGAGGTACCATCGGATTAAAAAATTAAAAAACTGTAAATTTTTTTAATGCACAACTCAGTGACTTCTGTGATACACAGTTATTTTGGCGGCAAGTAGAACACAGAGAATATTTCACACGCGCATGGTCTAGATCAGAGACCCGACCTGAACTTCTATCTCAATTTCTCAGTATTTTCTATATAAATTTCAATTATTTATATGATATTAGCTATTTGTAACGATTATTTCGTCCGACAGTTAATTTTAAGTGTAAATTTTGTACACATCATTTTTTTCTTTAATTAATAGCTATTTCTAATTCATTTATTTGGCACTTCCTGCAGCCAATGTTTCACAATTTACAGTTTACTTATGTTACAATAATTTAAGGAAATATGATATTATGTTAATCTTATCCTTAGAATAATTTGGATGCGAATCTTAAAAATTTAAAGTAATATTGTTCTCGGACAAATCATATAGGCTAATTATTGAATATAATTCTGTGCAATGCGAGTAGCACACAAATGGTTACAACGTTTTCTAAAAACCCTTAATATAATTATTTAAAAACAAAATTGCGTGTCACAAATGTTACAAATGTTTAGCAACGGGTGCTACAAGTTGCTAAAAAAAATGTGTGTTTAGCAGTCACCTAACCTATAATATGATTTATTTTTGAGGTGACTTTACCGTGAGGACTAACAACTTGACCTACAATTCCCGCATTGCTGGTCAACCTTAAACAAAGAGCATTAACTATTGATAATATTAATTTGTTGTTGGTAGATTGCTTATAATTTGTAATTTTTAATTGCTAAGTTGAGAACCTTTATTTGTGTATGTGTTCATATGCATAGATGTAACAAACGAATATATTAAAGTTGTTAAAAGCTGACCCTGAAAACCACGTGTGACATTTTAATACTTTTTATGCCGGGAATTTAAACAAATGATGTACCATGTTCTGGCTTTTTTAATTTTGTCTTAAAATATACATATCTAAGTACTAGCATTTATTAACAATTCTATTTTTAAAGGCGCTTGATTAGAGTCACATGTATTATTATTATTACTATTATTACTGTTCGGAAATTGAAGTGCGCGTGTGCATGAAAAATGTGCGCCCGAGTACAATGAGGACTTAACAAAGATAAGAGATACGCCTGCAGCTGCTGTGTTAAGTCCTGCGAAATATTCCGGTCGCCAAATAAACAATCTTCAATCGCACTACGTTTAGAATCAGGCGAATCCCATCAACAAATGGAAAACATGGCTACCAACACACATACTGTTAGTAACTTTAGCCTGACTGTGACAGAAGGAATTTGGATCTCCAAAAGTGAGTATGATTAGTTTGAACAATCTTTGGATCTTCTAATATCACAAGCAAGTAAAACTGACATAGTCGTTGATGAAATGAAATACCTTAAAGAAGAGAATATTTTCTGCTTACAGCGATAATAAGTGTAACGGATGCTGCAAATCAAAGGCTTAGCTACAAAAATTATGTGTCTTCCAACACACAGTCGACACATAGTAATGTCTATAAATTCTTTCCTATAGTCGAACAATGGGTAACTCTCCAACTATACATGATAATTAGTCACGGTTCAAATGTGACATATCAGCAACAACAGTTGAGCTCTCACCAGGCACGTGCCCCCCCCCCCTCCTTCCCTCCGACCCACAGGAAAGGAGAGCCGTAATGCTGAGGGCATCAGACATAGCTTCTGCTGATGGTGATGGTAATAAGGAAATAAAGACTCATGCTATTCGCCATAAAAAATTAAAGATGGAGAACCAGCAACCTTTCGGTTGGCCACAGCAATTAGTAAGGCGTGGTTTAAAGGCGCAAGGTAAAGTGTCACTACGGTTGATCGCTGTACCACAGTTAACGAGTAGTGAGGATGGCTGCTCCGAGAAGGCTGCTGATAACAGGCTGGCAACCCCAACACACCCGCTATTTCTTGCAGTAGAAAAATTACTGTACACACATGAAATTCCCTGCGGCCGCATAAACATCTGTGTTGCCGAAAATACAAATAAAATCACTCGAAAAAATATTATTTTACAAATACACAAGCTATTTTCACACTGTCATTATTTTACAAATATGCAAGCTATTTTCACACTGTCATTATTTTACATATACAAGCTATTTTCACACTGTCATTATTTTACAAATATACAAACTATTTTCACGCTGTTATTATTTTACAAATATACAAGCCATTTTCACACTGTCATTATTTTACAAATACACAAGCTATTTTCACACTGTCATTATTTTACAAATACACAAGTTTTTTCACCCTGTCATTATTTTACAAATACACAAGCTATTTTCACACTGTTATTATTTTACAAATATACAAGCTATTTTCACGCTGTTATTATTTTACAAATATACAAGCTATTTTCACACTGTTATTAATTTACAAATATACAAGCTATTTTCACACTATCATTATTTTACAAATATACAAGCTATTTTCACACTGTTATTATTTTGCAAATATACAATCTATTTTCTCGCGGTTATTATTTTACAAATATACAAGGTATTTTCACACAGTTGCAGTTCCAGAGAATTTATGCAAGTTATACGTCTCTATTTGCACATGGAGCGTATTGTTACAGCATAAAACGTCTTGAGGCGGTAATATGAATATTCAAAGTATTTTGGTTTTGAGATATTTATACACAACAAAGAGGCAAAATACCTGTAACGCGGCGTTGTAGTTAAATTAGAAATGAGCAAAAGTAAGGCAGATTGCAGTCCGAGCGTCTGAAATACAGCTGTCGTAATCTGCAGTGTGTCACATTTTATCTGTGGAAATGTTTCTTTTACCCCAAGATATTCGCCGATGGGTGATTCGCAGTAATAGCGCACGACTGTAGGCCTCGTAATCTCAGGTGCTAGTAATTTTCGGACTCTCCCAGAACTAGAATTAAAATACACAGTCCTATCTTTCTCTACATATAAACAGGGCGTATGAACTCTGAAATTTTTACTTATCAGAGAGCATATTGGGTCCACTGCTTGACTGTTAATACTAACCAACATTTCGGAAAACTGTGAAATAGCACCATGGTTTCTGACAAATTTGAATCCACAAGACAGAACTCAGCCGGATCGAATATATGCAAAACCATAGCTACTGCATTTTCTGAACTGCGAACATGAATCTTCCTTATTAACCAAACATTTTTGGTTATTTTAACACCCAGCTGAGGGACTGATAATATGAGAACAATCAGAACTCATCGTGTTCCATGTACGACACGAATTTCTCAAGGTCAAACAAGCAAGTAAGGGATTCCTTTTCATAAGAGCTTAGACGACTCTTGCCAAAATTAAATCACGAATAACAAAAACAATAGGCTGGATGCCTCTTAACATTTTTGCTGACTTAGCACGGCGTCAAAGGCTGTGGAGGAAAGTCGACATGCATGACAAAACATTTGCTAAAGTCAGGAAGATGAAGTATGGTCGGAGATGACAGTGTCTTCTTTAAATACACAAACAAGTTTTCTTTTTCAGGACACCACGAGACATGTACATGTGTATTTATTAAAATTTTTACAGGAAGAAAGCAGATAATTCTGAAATTTCCGAATATACCTAGTAAAGTACCCCAACAGACCCAACAATTTCTGTATGTCATTAACAACACAAAGACATGGGGAAATTCACTACCGAGGCAATATTAACTGGGTTCAAAAGAAACTTACCTTCCGTAATTTATATCTTAAAATGTTGACAAGTGACTTAACCAGCAACACCTATGTTGGATTGGCGGTGGGACAAACTTCTCTCATGTGCGTCAGTAATTCCTTTAATGTTGAAGATGAGCTTCAAGTGTCGAACTAAACTCAATTATGTCATCAATGTAACTTAACTCATAATCGTACTTTTAGTCAGCTAAGATATTATCCAAAACTATAATAAGGGATGATGATTATCACTAGACGGCGCCCATAAGAATACAATTAAATTCGTGTTGGTTCAAGGGTGTGCTAAATGTGGTAGGCCTACATGTACGGCACAAGGGATCAAGCAGGCACTGGTAAAAACTATTGTCCAGGCTAAAAAAAAGAATTTAAATAAGTCGCATACAACGATTGTAAGACATTATCTACAGTGGGCAGAGCGAATGGGTTCCTAATTATTTTATACTTTCAATTTATATACTTCATTATCAAACGAAAACTTCCGCCTTTCGTACTGATTAAAAATCTAGAGGAATATTATTCTGAGATGGTAATAAACACTTCTGCTGCTAAACATTTACCAATAGTAGCACAAAAATTTTCTAGTTTTGGTGAAGAACGATGAAAATGCCATGCTTGCACAGGGACGTTAGAAGTATGTCAAAGAACATGGTGTGAAAGTTGCCAATCTTTGGGTTTATTCACAGAACTAGAAAATTGGCTGTATTTTTTTTTTCATATGTTTACACATTACTGTTACGGATCACAATTTCGCCGGCCTATACAAACGTGCCTTAATGTTAGGTGTGAAACCAAGTGAGAGTGTAGACTATTTTCAATTTAGGAACACAGAAAATCCAACCCGATAACAGTTTTGTAAGAAGCCTTGGGTACACACGAAATGGAATGCCTATCGTAACCTACTAATCTTAAAAGTGTAAACAAGCACAACTGTTCAAATGTACGACATCGCCACTGAAAATACACACAGTACACATTTGCATGTGTGATTCTTCGCATACAAAATATGTTACGTTTGACAGACCCTGAAAACCACTTCACTTCACCCACAATGCAATCGGAGGTGCCAGTACCGACAAGTGTGCCAACATTATAATCACTAACGTTCGCATTTATAGTATTTCTTAACAGGGTAAATGGCTGTCTATTACAGTCTTTTGGGGTAACTTTGTACGATTTTTGGGGTAACTTTGTACAATTTTTGGGGAACATTGTACCAGGAATTTAATATAATAGCATCGTGGAATGCAATTACTATCCAAACTTCAAGATTAACAAATTCATTAATATAGAACACTGACGTATTTTTAAATTCTGAAACACTTCATTTCAACAAATCTGGTGGTACAAACTTGCCCTGACCGGTACAACGTTACCCAAATAACTGTACTGTTCGGGTGGAAAAGCTACCTGTAATTTCTCAAACCTTCCTTGGTTTGCTGGACGTATTCTCGCATATAGCTGGCAATGCCGCAGCGAAAATAGTGCAGCAGAATGTAGACTATAGTTGCTCACCTCAAGTCCTCTCTTAGAGCAAACTGCCGCACGCCTGGGCACTGCGTCAGCTCCCAAATCAAGTGATAGTCCGGCAATTTGGTGTATGATATGGTGTATGGCACGGACTGATGCATTATCTTAAACACGTTAACTTTCTTCTTCACTGTGTAGAATGAAAACCATATATTATGTAAATATTTCATAGAAAGGAATAAAATGTTTTAAATGTCTAGTTAATATTTATACGATAATGTTATCCAATAAACTATAACTTCTAAACCAAATGTTGAGATGCTGAGTATGTTCCCGAAAACCAGCACATATAAAAACGTTTTCAGTTGTTCCAGTTTAAGGCGTCCAGCATCTTCACTAGATTTAAATTTTTTTGTTAAATCTCTTTCTAAATCTGCTCTAAACATTTTATCTAGTAAACCTGACTCTTTATTCCACCATAAAAAGCGATCCAACATAGCAAGTAATGGGAAGTTTACCCTGAAAACAGTAGCCAAATGCGTGGTAAAGACATCCTGTCTCATAATGTGTAATAACGGCCGACTCTCTTCGAAATTCTCTAGTTTTACGAGTTCGAATCTTGCTCTCGTTAAAAAGATCATAATACTTATATTTCTGTAAGTTTTTGCAATGTAGACTCCCTCTTCCCATGACTCTATTGGCGTCAAACGAGAAAATAATAAATCAGTAATGTTGTCTTCGGTATCCAACTCTGACAAAAAACTATTAAAGTCTACGACAGTGTCTGATCCTAATTGAGAAGAAAATCCTACAGATAGTTCACTTGCCTCAAGGTCAGCTATTGTGTTTACATCAGTATAGAACTGTGGTACAGTAAGGTAGCTAGTGAATGAGCCAGAGTACGCATTGTTTAAGACAATGTTGAACAGCATTACAGAACATATATATAATCTTAGTCCAGTGTGAGTAACCCTATGTTTTGACATTCCAAGGAAAAATAACCTGAATATTTCCAAACCGAGTAAAGGACTTTGCATATTGTCTTTACTGAAAATTGAATACATCCTCCCGAAGATGACAAGCGCAAAGTAAGAACTAAGATATATGATCCATAGATTAATGTTAAATGGTAGAATAGCAGACATCCAACTTGGAATCTGTTTGGCCTTAGGAACAACTAGCACGACTTTTTCAATTAAGAATGGATAAGAGGTGATCTTCAGTATGTTGGATTGCAACAGAGCAAACGGATACATTATATCAACAGTGCTATAAAAGTTGTCTGGCAACACCCACGTGGACGTATCTCTCAAGAAAGATCGTTCACTTAAGACAGTTATGTTCCCAGCTCTGGCAAATGTGTCCATAATTGTGCCAGCCGTTCCTGCGAACGCCTTATCCCGATTTGACGTAGTTACTTCTGAAGTCAACGGAAGGTAGTCTGTTACTGCGCCCAAAATTGGGTATCCCATCCCATCAAAATGAGACTTTGCATACACAGCTTCAGTGTTCCGTACCTCTAATGTTCTTCCCCCACTCACAAATGGATCGAAACGTTTGGCAATACAACTTTTATGAGAGTTGCCTCGGTCCGTATGTTTACAAATCGCTAAGGACTCTAATGTTTCGTACTTGATCCAACTGGCCTTGAGTAGCGAGAATGAAATGTCGGTGTGACCTTCAGTCAAGTCAGCATCAACGAAGATCACCTGCGACCAGCTGGTCCACGCGGGATGTGAGCTGACATGTTGCAAGTGAGACATATATGTATCAACGTCACCGCTGTCAGATAGTATGATGAAGGCGGTGCTCTGTCTGGGAGAGCTGGTCTCCATGTGAACGCCCTGGTTCATGACATACACCGGCACTGACAGTGAGTGCAGCGACCTGGACAACAGATCCTGAATGTCGCCTCTATCATCATCACAATACAGCAGGATGTTTCTCACGGAGTCGCTCACTTGACGGTCGATTATGGCAGTTGCTTCCTTGACGAACTGTAGAGCCTCGTGCAGGTCTATGTTATCAAGAGATGTCTTCGCTTGGTTCGATGTGCTCGCCATCAAGTACAGAGCTATGAGGAACAGGGCTCGCATTCTGCGTAGTACCTTTAACAAACAAAACACTGGTGGACTGTATTTATTTACTTGATTGACCTGTGTATACTGAGCGAATGGTCATGGGAACCAATTATGAACACACACAATTACATCAGTACTGTAATATAATGTGTCCATAATTTGTCTCTCAAACACTGTTTACTGACTAGGTAAAAGTCTATAAAATATTTTATTCACATTACACACTAATTCGGCCACCAAACTTTTAAAGATAACAGAAATAAAAAACACAAATTTATGAGTTTGATATTTTACCCTCTATAGTTATCCCAGTGTCAGTGCGTGATTTGCTTACACAGATTTTCTAATGATAATTGATTTAGCTGTCCTTACTCTTAAAGAGTAAATGTTGCTCTGTTTATATTTCTAAATGTCGAATACATTCTTATGCATATCCGAATTACTGCTCTCCGCCTTACCAAGAAATATCCCCAAATTGTCTTGTGGTGTGGGAGTGGGCACATAAGCCGCAGTGAGAGAGTGAGCGAGAGATTTTTGTCAACTCTTAACATCGAGGTCTTAAATGTCGATGAAGGGTGACATGAGATGAGTATGGAGCAGTGACAGAATGAAAGGGTGGGGGAAACGGGAGAGCCCCGAGAAAACCCACCGACCAGCAGCATCGTTCTGCACGATTCCCACATGAAAAAGGTCGGGAACCGACGCCGCTGGGAATCGAACCCGGATCGCCTTGATGGGAAGCAAATAGTCTGACAATTCTGCCACTGTGGACCCTATAAGCCGCAGGAAGTCCAGCTAGAAGTGGGTGTAGAATTGACCTCCTGGCAACAGGAGGTGCACAGGCCTTTTCAGGCGACGTAAGTGACACCAGGCTGAACATTGAATGGGAAAATTAGGGGTTCTAGACCGAAAACTCTGGTGCTGACGGGTCTCATAGAGACGAGGAAGTGGCAACAAAGAGCGGTTGTCAGACTGCACAGGGCCTCCTTGTGTGCAGCTCTAATATGGACCAAGAACCAGTAGACCCAACCCCCATCGTACTCACGGCGAATGCATCAGCTGGGTGAAGCAGGATGACCACGGGGTGGAGAGACCCGAGATCCTCACGATGCGAAGAACTGGGGGCCATGACTCTTGAGGCTGAAAGCTCGGACGCAAGTTCGAGCGCATTCCGTCCCTTTAGAGAGGCGAAACATATGCACAGAAAGCAGTAGAAGGCAAGGCGTCGGAAGGCGAGGAGCGAGCCGGAAATTGCTCGGCCCGCCCAAAGCACCAAGCCATGCCAACAAGTCATCTCGTAGTGGTGCCTGTAAGAAATCCTAGGATAGAACTTCTAACACCGATGCCTCCTGTACACACGATGCAAGCAAATAAACCTCAGCCTCCTCGAGGAAAACGAAGCTGTCCCTTGGACATGCAAGCTGTATATCGGACAAGAATGTAACATACATGAAATGGACAAAGAAAAAGTCAGACATCCAGATTATGTTTCCCTCCAAGACAGGGGAGTGAACTAACCAACAAGAGGTGCTGATGGCAAGGATACAGGCATGGCAGATTGCCAAGGACACTGTGGAGCCAGAATGAAACCATCCGAGTTCCTTCGGCATCATCACCAATGTGCTGGACCAACTGGTAGCAACGGCACTTACTATTGAGGGGAGTATCAGGGAGAGCTGCAGGCAATATTAAAAACACTTCGCCATGAGCTTAAACGTGCCACTTGTGCGGTAAGCAAGCTTGAGGTGTGCACAGAGGTGCTGAGATCTCTCGCCCCACAGAAAGAGTATGTACACGCATAGGTAATGAGCCAACCCTCTTATACGAGGTCATTGGTCGATAGGTCAGAAGCGACTGTAACGTTTGCCTCGCGGGAGTAGTCGTGGCCAAAGCTTAAGTTTGTGGTGCTTGTCTACCTGGTAGACAAGCAACAAATGGCAAAGCATACCCAAGGGTGCCTGAGGAATGGGCTTTTCCCTGTTGTAGTCACACTGAAACTGAAAAGTCTTCTCCCCCTCGTGCAAGGAGGCGTTTTCGATTGAAGCAGGCACCAAAGATTCACTTAAGAAAATGCAACAGCTGGTGACTCGTTCACTGGAGGAACTGTGCTTGAAAGAGCCAAGTGGTGGATGCCATCTTTACCAATAATCTGTAAGAGCTGAGACCTGCTGAGCAAGAATCTCTTTGAACAGGACTGCACATCCGACGAAGGTTTGACAATCGCGGAGATGGAGTCACCAATATGGTCGTGAAATTTGCGCAAGAGCTATGTAACCAGTTACTGAGTGCTGGCATGATCTATGTTGGACTGTGCAGCCATAGGATGGCTGATCACACTACCACCCAGCATTCCTTCAAGTACAAGAGGTTCAGCCACCACTCCGGTGGTGGCTGAACAACCAAGCCATTCTGCAGATACTGTGTACAAGAGGGCAACTCACTGAAGGACTGGCCCAAAGAGTCCAAGCACAGCTGCATTAACTGCCTGTAGGGAGGGGTCGCTGTGTCTACAGCCCATACAATGACCTCGAGAGAGTGTCCCATCGCTGAAGCAGTGTGGGCAGCAGAGGTTGCAAAAATCCGATGCTCAAATGTACTCAGCTCAACTTGCAAAGGTCGGCTGCTGCCCATGCAGATCTCAGTGTCGTGCTGTCAAAGATGGGGGTCCCATCTTGCGATGGCACAAGAGCCTTACTCAGTTGACGGGATGCTGCACAGTCTATGTGGTCGAGTGGTGGTATCTGGAGAGCATCCAATGGCTGGAATCATAATCTGTAACCCAGACTTAGATGCTATGGTGTTAGTATATCTGACGACGACACATCATGTAGTAGTGCAAATACAGGCGCCAAGGAGTGAGGAGATGTTTCTAGTCTCCTCCTTCTTCTGGCCAAGTGAGGAAATACAAGTTTTCGTACTCCACTGGCAGCAGATCCTACGTACACTGTCGGTCAGGATGGTAAACTTCTGTGAAGATGTAAATGCAAAATACGTGCTACAGAATTCATCCAGGCGGAATGACCGAGGGGTAAAACTGGAGCAACACATGCACTCATATGATCAGACAGTTCAAAATAAGCCAGGACATCTGTCCACCTATGTGTCGGATGCTAATGGCACTGAGTCGAACATTGACATAAGTCACCACCGCAGCAATTGATGGATTGGTTCGGAAATGAAAAGTGTCAGGAAATACTGCAAACGATCATAGACTGATCCTCTTCACTATCTGCCCAGTGGGGCAGAGTGGAACAGGACTACTGGAGACTGTAACATGAATGCGCTATGTCCACAAGTGAACCGACTGGAAAATGTACGATCAAGTGCTCAATAATAACATAATAGCAAAATCAGAAGTCCTCATGAGTGAGACTCTTGAGGCATAGGTGGATACCCTGACTAAGGTAATCCAAGACACCTCTGAAGAGGTACTTCAGAAATGGACACCTCTACAGTACAGCAGCTGGTGAATGGATGAACATGAGGTGCTACGACGAGACCTTCGGGTGGCTCGCTGGGGAATGTAGTGTCCAACTGGCCCCATCTAAGAGGAGGCTGCTGATCGGTACTGGGCAGCCTGTAAAGGGTACTTCTCAACAGTATTCGCGAAGCCAAACTGGAGTCCTGGCGATGCTTTTTAGGGACAGATGGATGATGGAACCTTGGGGCATAGCCTACCGGATAGCTTCAGGAAAGCAGAGAGTTAATGATCTCGAGGCTAATCTCTGTGGAGATGAAGGTCATTGTGTGACAAACATAGTGGAGAGCACAGTATGGTTGCTAGTCATGCTCCTTCCTGGAATTTATCCCGTCAGGGACAACACTGTCTCGACTCAGAGGACACTGATTCATTCACTAAAGAGTAAGTGACTGATCTGGTCTATGGGCTGAAGCACAGAAAGACTCCAGGATTAGACGGTATAATTTCTAAGATCCTGAAAAGAGCATATCCGAGACTGGCAGAACACCTGCTAGCAATACACAACGATTGCCTGAAGAGAGTAATTTTCCCTAGCCAGTGGAAGATAAGTTTGGTTCGAACATTGTACGAGATGGGCGGGATCCAGGGAGCCCTCCCCCTACTGGCCCCTAACCCTACTTCCAGTACTTGCGGATGTGCTTTAGAAGCTTACCTATCACTGACTCCGGTCTCTCCTGGCAGGCGAAAATGCGCTAGCCCAAAACCAGTATGGTTTTGTCCTAGAACTGGCACAGATAACACCTTGCACGATGTCATGAGAGTGATCAATCACACGACTGCCAAATATGTGATGGGAGTGTTTCTGTACATAAGTGGATCGTTTGACAATGCCTGGTGGCCAGAGATATTGTACAAGCTGCAGTGTATGCAGTGGTCGTCGTCACCTCTATCGACTCTTAAGAAGTTATTTCGAAGGCCAGAAAGGGGTTGTGGCTCTTCGAGCCTCCATGGTAGAAAAACATCTCAGTAAAGGCTGTCCACAAGGGTCGATGCTGGGACCATAATTCTGAAGTCAGTTTTCGACACGCTGCTCAGCACTTCTCTTCCAGTTGACTGCCAGATGTTTGGTTATGAAGATTATGGGTTACTAACGATAGAAAGATGTTCACACAGATCTCTTGAACTAAAAGCAGGCTGGGACACTCGGCTGATTTACGAGTGGTCGCGAAAAGATAAAACTGAATTTCTCAATGGTAAAGACAATATGAAAGGGACCTGAAAACATTGCCCCAAGGTAACTCTAAACGGTTGCCGCCTGGAGTTTTTACTGTCTTATAAATATCTGGGCGTGATTCTTGACGAGCGATTGTCCTTCATCCCACTGTGAAGTACGTCGCTTCGAAAGCTGTGGTACTCTATCAGAGGTTGAGAGGGATGACCCCGGGAAACCAGGGTTTGAACTTTCAGACTATTATGAGCCTGTATAAGGGCATCTTCGAGCCCATCATAATGTATGGTGTCATTGCCTGGTACTGGAAGACAGATCAGGTGCATGTGCGATGCAAGCTGCTGAGTATACAGTGCAGAGCATTACTCATCGTCACCAAAGCTTATCGCACTGTCTTAACCGATGCTACAACTGTCCTGACAGGGATAATCCCTTTGGATCTCCACCTACAAGTAAAAGGTGTCCTAACAGAAGTGAAGCTCCGCGGAGGACTGGACCATGAGACAGTGAAGCTTATGTGAGAGAATACTGTTGAGACATGGCAAGGAAGTTGGGCGACCTGTGAAAAAGTTTGAGTGACCCGTGTGGTCTTTCGCAGTGTCCGGGAACGACTGCGCCTGAATATTCCCCTTGAACACTATCTGACACTGTTACTCTCAGGACATGGCAACTTCAATGCTAAACTGCACATCGCTCGGACTGGTTGATGACCCATTATGTCGATCTGTGATATACCACAGACGATGAAGCACATATGGAAGGACTGAGAGTTTTCGGATCTCCCGTAATAGTGTCTCAAATGGGACCTAGTTCTCCTCGAATGTGACTACACCTTGGCCGCAGTAGCGGCCGGCAGCACAGTGAGAGCGAAGCTGTCGGAATTCGCCAGTTTGGTCATGCGTCGGCTGGAAGTTGTAGAAATGAAGCAGTCAGTCAGATAGGTTTTACTCCCTGAAGGTGCGGTGCACCAGGCGATTCAGAGCACAGACGATTAACTGTGGATAACCAGGTAGCCTGGCAATGTCAGTAGTATGCCCTGGGGGTGGGAGGTGCTGACCGAACTGTGTCTACCCGATGTTCCCCTCATGGTATAACCGTTGTAACCCGTAACTGACATCTGCATTTATTGCCAATCCTATGATGCCAGTATGGGGCTGCTGGAGGAGGGACATGTCTTCCCAAGCCTGACTTGGTGGTGGTTTCAGAAGTTTTCCACAGAACTGGCAAATGTCCATGTCTGAGGTGCAATCGACTCTGTAAGCTAGTCTCCTATTATACCGAAGTGATCCGGTGCTGGTAGGAGGTGATGTATAGGGCTGGTCATGTTCCGGAAACAAATAACATACTGGTGACTTCTACAGAGACATTTATTTAGTACTGATTGAATATTAGTGACATTCAGACAATTTAGTACATGTTGTAAATAAATTAGGTTTTCTTTCATTCTTTCTTATATTTAATTATTCACCTCCATCCCCCGGGATACCTTGCCCTAACTTGTAGTACTAGTGTCAGAAGTGGGATGGAGACACTAATTTTATAAAAATAAATGGGTGTATGTAATTTTGTGTGTATCTATATACACGCGCCTGTTAAATTTTTAACTGTAGGTAAATAAGAATATGCTTACAAGAAAAATGGCTACTGAATTGGAAGAATTGCGATCCCCGATAGAGAGACAGAGCAGCCAAATGACAAATGTAACAAGCCAGATTTGTTGTGTGAATACTTAAGCATCTGTGTTAGTGAAAGCATAGTTAGAAAAATATAGTTAATGAAAATGTTCACAAGAAAATTGAAGGAATCAGCGAGCTACAATATTAGTGTATGTGGACAAGAAAATTGAAAATGTTTCTCAAATGGTGGATCTGAAAATTGACAATATCAGTGAATTGGTGGACCCTAAAATTAACAGTGTTAGTGAAAGTGTAGAACTTGTCGACAAGCAAACCGAAAATGTAAAAGATGCCCTGCAGAAGGATATGGCTGATTTAAGAACAATATGGGAGGGATTTCTACAGTGCAGCCAAGTGGTCAGTCATGGACATGTAAAGGTTGCAGCGCGACGAAGCTGGAGCCAAGAAAGGAGGGTGACGACGATTGGGATTTGAAGGTGCCCCTGTTCCTCCTCGCATATCGATTTGACATCCATGAAGCTACAAGGGTAACACATTCGAAGATGCTGTTAAGGAGATATATTCACTTTCCAAGTGATCTGCTGTTTTGGAGACCAACAGAAGTTGATCAGCCTGCTTGATCGACAGTTTATTCTAATGAACTATGTCACAAGTTGGCCAAAATCCATGACTTACACGGCTACGTTTAAGGGCCAACAGCGACAGAAAACGAGGTATGATCGGAAGGTTGTCAGAAAATAAATGACAAGGTTTTCTGGATTTTTCGCTAGGGCTCTCGGGCAAGAAAACTCAAAGCTGTCCATACTGAAACACTGGCTCTCTATAATGGACCAGACACTATTGTGTCTGCTCAGGACGAAAAGTCTTAAGGAAGTGGTGGTGTTGCGTGCTGCGGCTATGGTCCTAGCAGCGTAAACTGATATAGTGGTTGTAGGCTTTAGAAGACCACGACATGCACAGTACCCTTAGAGATGCGCTGCAGAGCGCTACCTGCACACATATATCAAATTTTGTAAAGGCTCAGATTTAAGTAGATATCACGGACTAGAGTATTCCTGTGTGTACTCTCTTCTCCTGGATGGTGTTTTGACCCTGATGCGATGTACTTCTCGGAGCTCCGAGATGAAGACTTGCCGCGAGATTTCTGGACTTTTCATGAAAAAATATAAAGGGAGATGTGGCAGATACTGAGAAAGTTGTGCTGAAATGTATCTTGTATGAGTGAGTCGTGGCAATATTGATGGTTCTAAGCGGTACTCACGATAGTTCAGCGATATTGTTTGCTGCGAGCAGTAGTGCGACAAGGTGCTCCGAGTCTTCAACAGGACAATCGGGGTGTTCCAATACAGAGCATTGGGTTTACCATGAGTGCTCAGAGACACATTTTATGTATGCAGAACTTGTATAGATGATTGCGATTCTATTATTTAAATTTGGCAAAATTTATGCAGATAATATTTTTTTTTGTTTGATATAATCTTGTAACATGCTGGTGACTTTAACTGAAACATTTATTTGATAGTGATTGAATATCAGTGACATGAAGACATCTTAGTGTAGCTAGTTGTAAATAAATCAGGTTTTCTCTACTTATGTTTTTATTTAATCAAAGACCTCTATCCTCCCAGTGTACCTTGCCACAACTTGTAACAATGTTGATATATTTGTAAGCACTTTTTGCAGTGAGGCGGGCTCATTTTATTTTCACGTGCGTACAGTGTCACTAAGACGATAAAACCGCTTTAACCAAGTTTACAATTTTGGCAGTACACAGTGATTACAAATAAACATTTTGGTCACTTCTTCGGAATACAGTACTACTTAAATTATTAAATGTGTATCATACTTAAGCATATAGGCTAATAATTTTATTCTGGAATCCAAGTTCTACACAAGTACAAACATAAATACTACATATTCACATGTACATAAACATAAGGTAGAGTAAGTAGGCTATACGTCTCATTGATAGTGATGTCATCATAGACGGTGATACAACTTGGTACAATGACATGACCTAGGAGAGGAGTCGGCCATGGCCTTTGTTAAGAAACTATATCATCCAACTCGAGCTATTTCCGGAAACCATGGGAAACCGAATTCAGGAAAGCTGAGCTGGGGATGAAACACTGATCCTTCCGAATGTAAGTCCAACGTGTTATCGTTGCGCCACCTCACTCGGACATAAACTTCAGCATATACACAATCACACACGTATATATTTATACATATATCCACGCATACATATCTACTGTTTGTAGGTACACATATCGTACATTCATACAAACATACGATCAACGTTCAAACATACACACACAACCTACTCGGATGATGTAGTCCTAAATGACCTCTGTCGCTGTAGTCTCAATTATTACGCAATCATATACACTGAAGAGTTGTATTGTACATGCAAAGTCAGTCACGTGACAGTCTGAAGTGTGTGTCAACAGATCTGAGAGTACATTCGCACGTACACTTACCCGGAGTATGTGTTCCTTGTTGCTAGTTTACTCTTGATGTATTATAAAGTTGTCTTTGCAAATACAACAGTAAAAGGTAAACATATTGTATTAATTTGATAATGTGTTCGGGTCTATAAATCACAATGTACAGAAATTTAACACAGATTTTCTGTTAACATAAGTTCGATAACATTTTTAATTGTTTTAAAAATGTTTATTTTGTTCGTGATATATGTTTTGTAAGCATACATTGTGAATATTTTTAGCCTACCGTCTGACGGAAAAAGTTGGCTTGCAAGATTACTATCTTGATTGTGTGTCTGTGTATGTGTGTGTCCGTCTGTGTGTCGTCTGTCCCCCTGAAAACTATTCAACCTGTGAACCGAATTTCATCAAACTTTGTACACATATAGTTCTTTGTAATGTGGCTTGACTGTTATATATTTCATTTAGACTCTGTTCATACTTTCAAAATGGCGCCAATTTTAACATTCTTTTTCGAACAAGCTAGATATCTAAGGAACCGTAATTTATAATTTCATCAAACTTGGTGCACATATACTACATACAATGCTGACTTTACTTTCGTGTATTTAGTTCATCTCGTGTTCATATTTTCAAAATGGCGGCAACTTTAATATTTTTAGCATAATAGTTGATATCTTGGGAAATATTTTCCTGAATTTTAGCAAATTTGGTACACATATACAGTATATAAATGTTGATTCGCCAATTGTGTATTTAGCTAAATCTGTATTCATAATTTCATAATGGTGGCCATATTTTATATATATATGTATATATATTGTTGCGAGCCGCGACTGTCTGGCTGGGCGGTGTAGTACGATACTGTGGTGGCGGAGCTAGGACACCCCCTTCCCACTCACTCCTTGGCGCCGTGGCTGTCGGGCAGGGCGGCGAAATACAATACAGTGGCAGCAGCGCTAAAAGGCCTCCTCGGGTGCCGCATGGATTGTATTAGTCCATGATAACCACCTGCGCCCAGTATCGGGTAACCGAGAGAAAATATCGTGATCTGGAATGATCCTGTTCCCTCTTCTTCTCTCTGGGTGGTACTTGACATTGAACCGACATCTTTCCAGGAGGTTGGAGAACAGAGACCCGCCGAGATAATTCGAGAAGAAGGAGGGTGAGGTATATAAGGGGGAGCTGCAGCAGGAGAGAGAGAGTTTTTGCTGGCAGGTGCCTAGTGTGATCTGAAGTGATAGTGACAAGTATTGGATTGCGACGACTGTTCAAGGGCGTCCAGCGAGTGGAACCGCAGCAAGTAAGAGGAAGAAGGTGATTCTAGGCCAGAAAGATTCTGCGGTATTATTTCTTTGGGTCCACCATTGTGAGTGACTTGTAACCTTTCTATAGACAGAGAACTTGTGTAGATGTATTTTTTTATCCTTTATGTAAGTAGTAGTTGTTTCTTCTGTTTGCCATTTATTGTGATAAATCTTTATAGACATAGATTTTTTTTGTATATACAGTTGTAAATAAACGAGATTAGCTTTATTTTCTTTATTTTATCAAAGACCTCCATCCCCAAACGTACCTAGCCCGAAATTTGTAACACTGGTGTCAGAAGTGGGATGGAGGCAATTATTTAAAATTTAATTAAGTGTTTTAAATGGTGTTAAAATTAAATGTAGACGGTTAGATATTTAATCAAAGTTGTTAATTTTTATTAGGTAGGAAATTTTAGGTTATAAGTTTATGTTAACAAGAAAAATGGTTAGTGAGTTAGAGGGTTTGTGAGCACTAATAGAGGGTATGAGTAGCCAAATAGCTAACCAAATAAGTGGTGTGAATACAAAAATTTAGAGTGTTAATGAGAATGTAGACAAGAAAATAGACAGTGTTAATGAGAATGTAGACAAGAAAATAGACAGTGTTAATGAGAATGTAGACAAGAAAATAGACAGTGTTAATGAGAATGTAGACAAGAAAATAGACAGTGTTGATAGGAAAATTGACAGTGTTAATGAGAATGTAGACAAGAAGATAGAGGGAATTAGTAAACTAGTGCATACTAAAATGGAGTATGTGGACAAGAAAATTCAAAGTGTTTCTCAAATGGTGGACCTAAAAATTGACAATGTCAGTGAATTGGTGGACCATAGAATTGACAGTGTTAATGAAAATGTGGAAAAGAAAATCGTAAGTGTGAAAGACGACCTGCAGAAAGAGGTGAGTGTCTTAAGGACGGAATGGGAGAAATTTCTACAGCGACAGGCAG
>PNEQ01054853.1:0-12500 GCA_003012365.1 Medauroidea extradentata
ATCGTTGAAACATATTCCAAAGTCTGTGTAAATATATGTTGAAAGAGTTAAACCGTATAGAATGCTGCGTAAGAAGGCGGCAACCAGTGAAATCGAACGTAGCTCCGTCGCTAGCGCGCCGCGAGCAGAATTCAAGCCGGTTGCGGGTGGGTAGGCAGCCCACTTGCCAGTTCTGTGTTGAATCGAAACACACTGTACACGAAGTGGAGATGCAGATATGAACATAAACCACTGAAATAAAGTGGTGCGTATATCTTTCAGCGTAAACTTTCGGGCCCAAACTGTACGACACGGGTGCGCATATTCTGTTAGGGACGAGATCATAATCCTGCATATTAGTCCATTAAGTCGTTGCTCTTTAGTTTTGCAGTGGTTTCGGAATTTTTTAACGCAAATTAATATATATATATATATATATATATATATATATATATATATATATCCATTCTTACAGTTTTAACACTTATATGTCATCGTTTGTATCTGAATTTTTCCGTTGCAATACATCAAACGGATTCTTATATATTTGCCCATGAAATATCACATAAACCAAAATGAAGCAAAATAATTTTTTACTTGCAAACGGTACGTTATTTTAAAAAACACTCTGGCAAAATTGTGGATCATATGCCTGTACACAGTCTATTTTTTTTTCAAAGCTTTTGATTAAAAATTACTCCAGTTATTTGCAATTGTTTGAAATAAATGAAAGATCATGGCCTTAAACATGTTTGCCTGTCTGTTGTAACATGACCTTGATACTCTTCAGATAAACATTGTGTTATATCTGAAGTCTTGGTTGATCTCACACTTCTCCCACACAGCAAAAGAAATTGTGTAGTGAGTGAGAGATTTTGGTCAGCGCTTGACATCTAGGTCTTTAGCGCTGTGTAGGGGTGACATGGTGTGAGTACGGAGCAGCGCCGGAATGAAGGGACGGGGGAAATGAGAAAACCCGCCGACTAGCGGCATCGTCCAGCACTTTTCCCACATGCGAAAATCCAGGGACCGACCCCGCTGGAAATCGAACACGGTTCGCAATTGAATAGTTAAATAGTAGACCTCACTCTCACGGAGTGTGTAATGTGAATGTGTGTCAAACGAATATTGTATGGAGAGGATACCGGTAGGCCAAGGTGTCACAACCCGAACTGCAGACTTACTATTGAGTGCCCGTAAGCACCTGCTTGCTTGTAAGTCATGAGATGAGGCCATACTGACCGGGGGGAAGGGAGTTGGCGAAATGGGATGGGCAAGATAAACGGGAGATCCTAGAAAAAAAAAACCCTGCCGACATGCGACATTGTCCGGCACGATTTCTAACTGAGAAAATGTATGGTCCTACCCGGCCTACCCGTCTTGGTGGGAGGCAAGAGGTCTCGCCACTCGGCCGTCACGGCCGTTTATATCGTATTTAAACATACCATTTTAGTATAATTAATGTATTTTGTACATATAATCGACATTTTAAAACATAAATTATTTACAGTATTCCGCATGAAGTGTTATCGGGCAGTGTATCGGGCACAGGGCAGTAGACTTTGCTGGACACGAGTTTGTCTAAACATGAAGTGGTTCTTCCATACACATGAGCCTTTGTGGAGAAGCGTTGTACCAGATTGTTGTATCACGATGGTAGCACACGAAGACACGTATGAAGTCACTGCAGTATCGCTGTAACTTCAGCTTCCCTGGAAGTGCTTCCAGTGACTTGATGTTACACTTATGCCTCGCCACGAAAATAAATGCTGAAATTTTGATATTGTTTGATACTTTTAACAATGTATTTTAGTATACAAAAGTATTTTGTAATGGGTTCTCATATACGTTAGTCAGTAGCCCGTGACATGTAGCATCAATGTAAATTTTTCACCATTATGTTTAGGCCTATTGGTTTTTGACTCTGAAACACCATTATAGAAAAACTGGTTGAGACATTTTTTTTCGCTAGAGGAAAATGTTATTGGAAGGTACATTTACAAAACTAACAGTTTCATACAAATATAAAATTACAAAATTTTCCCACTTGAACACACTTAAGGACCAATCTCAGAGCCCTGGTTTAAATAATAATAGCCATTTACGAATTAAATTTTATTTTGTTGGGCTCAGTCAGCTTTCAAGACATCGGATTTGTACAAAATTGAGAAGAAAAAAATTAATATGTTGGAATAGTTGTTTATAGTTGTCAGGGTATTGAAGGGGTACGAGGTTGTCGAAATGATTAGAGCACTCGCCTTCCACCAAGGCAATCCGGGTTCGATTCCCGGCGCGGTAGGTCTCCGGATTTTCACATGTGTGAATCATGCCGAAAGATGCCGCTAAACGGCTGGTTTTCTCTAGTATCTCCCGTCTCCCCCGCCGTCTCAATCCTACGCTGCTCCATACTCACCTCATGTCACCCCTCACCAGCGCTGAAGACCTCGATGTTAAGTGCTGACTAAAATCTCTTCGCTCACTCACTCAATGCACGTCTCGTGTCACACTGCAAAAAAAAAAAAGTCCTGAACAGTATGGGAATATTTTTACCCACATGCACTTCGCTTCACTTCATGGTACTGAAGGGGGGGGGGGGAACTAAATGATCATACATCAATGATTCTAGATAAACGAAAAGTCAGTGGTGGCGTAAATGTAAGTTCGACAGTTACTGTATTCCAGCGAATATAATTTAACATGTAAATTTCTAGCCTTGCTTCCGACACGGCTATAGAGTGGGCAGCGTCACATAGGGCACAGATTCATATTAAGGCTGTTTTCGCGAATACTGTCTTACTTTAAAAATCCTAAATGATATCGTAAAACCGTCACACAGGTGTGTTGAAAATAGAAAATGGTTGTTACTTTAAAAAAAGAAGTACCATTTTGACTCATCATCTAATCGAAAAATTTTTTCAAGTCGATAATAAGCCAAATTTATATATAGCCAATCATCGTTTTAGTAAAAGTCTACATTGTAGGCATATAGAGCCGTTTTCAGCAAACGTACGTGACGGCTTTACATATCTGTACCGCTTATAACTTAAATTTAAAAATTCAAGAACGCAGCGCAAATTGTAAACCGTGGGGAATATAAGTCCCCGCTGCCCCGGGCAAGAGCGACACATCCGACCACTTCTCAGTCCATAGATAGGTTGCGTTTGTGTGTGTGTGTGTGTGTGTGTGTGTGTGTGTGTATCAGGAGCGGCAGGATTGCCGTTGACTGACATATTATCGCCTCTCCGCGCAAAAGCTGGTGTGCAGTGCTTCACTATTATCCTTTTTCATATTCGACTTTAAACGGCGACCACAGTCTTTTATTTGTAGGCAACATAGTTCGAAGTGTAACGTTTTTTTTTCTATAGTTGTGATTTTCGAATCCTATTACTAGAGATGATGGTTGGGGCCCGAAAGTTTTCGCGAAAAGATTTTTGCCCCACTTTGTTCCAGTGTCTTACGTGCACACCAGCAGCTCAACTTCATAATTATTGGCAGCTGAGTGTTTTTGTGGTGAGTTGTTATTCATTTGACTGTGCCAATCAGTACATGAATAACCGTGACACAACACGTCTGTGATTTGCGGGTTTAACCTCCAGACGTTGTATGTTACGGCATCCAATCACTGACCACACAGCAGAGATGCAGGTGCGCACGTAAGGCACTGAAACAAAGTGATGCAAAAATCTTTTCGCGAAAATTACCGGGCCCTAATGATGGTATATCGCGGAAATGTTTTGTGCCAACATACCCTTGAAAACGGTGTAGCTTCTTGCAACATATATGATTGGTTGACGTACGTCTGACAGAACATAGCTGCCTTCAAACCAATAGCAGACATCAAATATTACAATAGCGGGATTCTTATTGGTTCAGTCAAATAGGGTAACAGCTCCACGTAGAGGGAAAAGCCTGTGAGCTTTTGATAAGCTGAACGTACTTTGAAACCCAGCAAACAGTCAAGTTTTCCCGTGATAAATCATCATCTCTACCTATTACTATACGGAAGTCTGAAAAACCCATTTTTGACCTTTTTGAGGGGCCTGAAAATTATGTTTCTAATTAACGTGCCGAATTTTTTTATACTATAGCGACTTTGTTTGAAGTGTGTGTTCTTATCGTAGATATACAAATATATTTGGCGTTAAATAGTTTTGTAAAAAAAAAAGAATAGCCGTAACTCGATGCAACGCGTTCGAAGTGCAGGTAGGGAGGCCCCTTAAGCCCTACCTGTCTACCTGTACTGTGATTACAACGTATCAAGATCATCTCTCCCGGCGGTTTGGCCTTGACAGACGTGTTATGCACGTCAATCGTCGGTGTTCGATAACTGCTAAATATTAATGCTGCCACCTCGACCGCAATGCATTTTCACGCCTTTATGCCGGTCCTCGTCATAATGGCGACGATCTTCTCTCTCTCTCTCTCTCTCTCTCCCTCCTTCCTTTTCGCTCTCTCCCGTCTCCCGACCCTCTTTAAAACCGTCGCCTCTTGCCCCCGGGGCTTAAATTCGATCCGAATTCCCGTAATCTCTGTTGGCACACCACCTATCACATTCGCATTAGTCGCTCTGGATATCTTGCGTCGTTAGTCCTCACAATTTGTTCCCAAACCTGTCCACCCTACCCTACTTTCCTTTTCTTTTCTTTATGCCTGCCTCGAAAGATTTCAAAATGTATATTTCAATATATTAAAGACTTGCACGGAGCTGCAACGAATTTTTGTGTTCCATAATTGCGTATAACAGATTACTTGTAAGATATTTCAGAGATGGTAATTTATTTTAAAATCATTTGAGGATTTACAAGAACCCAAATGCAGCTAAGATTGTAATTGGATAGAAATTCGTTAGACACGATCCGGAGAACTCGAACCAATGAATGATAACTATAGATAATTATTTATCACGGGAATACTTGACTTTGTTGAGTTTCAACGAACGTTCAGCTTACCAAAAGTATCACAATTTCATATTTTCTAATTTTCAAAATGCGTGTCTAATATTTGTAGCCATGTACGTATAATGTTTCGTTGGTGTATTATAAGGTATGCTTCTAATTTTTAAACTCCAATAAAAATTATTTTAAAAAATATTGTACGTGAAGCTGTTACCCTATTTGACTGAACCAATAAGAATCTCGCAATTGTAATATTTGATGCTTGTTACTGTTACTACGTCGCAGACTTAATAGTAATACAGACGTGAAATGGCGTGACGGCTCATTTGATGCGGGCGAACTTTGCAACTAATTGGTTGCCTGAGGCTATTATTACCTGGCTCCTGCATGTTACATCAGGTTTCCTATTGGCCTGATAGACGGATAGCAGGGCCACTGATTGGCGGTAGACGTTACTGCCATGTTGCTGGCTGGCGAAGACATTTTGTTGAAGTGTGTGACTGATTTTGCCATCCTACCAGCTATTTCACTTCTGTATTCTTAAATAATCTGTGGCTACCTTGCATCAGGCGTGTATCACTCAATCGTACATGTTGCAAGCGTTTTCAAGGTATGTATGTTAGCACAATGATTTTCGCGTAACCTGTAAGTATGCGATGACGGATATCAGTCTAATGTGTAGAGACACTGGAAAATCGCGACAATGTTTAAAATAGTCTCCAATAAACTATAATATATTAACCGTGACACATGTGAACAGTTTTGGGACAAATCACACACGCTGTGTGTCCAAGCTGTACAGTTCTAACTGGGCCTGTTGTAGAGAGAAACAATGCTACAAATAAACGATAGCCAATGTTGATACAAAACATTCAGTGTAATATATATCATGTTGGAGTCTAGCAAACTGTCAACTATTCCCGCGATTTTCCAGTGTCTCTACTAATGTGGTGTGGAGTGAAACAAACTGCTCACTAGCGCACTGAGGCTCTAGAAGGTAAAGTATATAGGAGTCTAGCCTGAAAGTTAGGCTGGACTTGCAGTAGCCTTCGTCCGATATCTGTCCTTCATCCGCCGTCATCTGGCCGCCAGCAGAGCGATTTACACTTACACGTAATACGTTAATTGTTTACTCAATGACGTCAACATACACAATCGATACAATGTCTGTTTCAAAAATCATTTCCCCACAAATATTAGGCTATAATTGCACATCTCGTATCAGTTCAAATATAAATGTATATCAGTGTAGACAAAAGCTACGCACACAAATATGAAAACAGTACGAGGAAAACAAAACACGTGCAGGAAACACGCAGTCTTATCAACTTAGATTGAAATACTTTTTATAACGTGTAAGAAATCGTACATATTTGCGAAGCTATTTCCATCCTTTCGTTAAAAATTAGAACTTGTAAAATTTTAACTGGCGGATGGATGAAACATTTTGAGATACCTGATTGGCTCTTGGCTAAGTGACAGACGGATGTATTGACGTGTACATGGAAATTTTCTTGCCCTTGAACAGTCAGTTTTTCCTCGAATGTTAAAGTCTGGAACCATTTCCTAGTACTGTGATGGTTCATGATACAACAATTTCTAGGGAACGGTGTTTTGCTTGGTGATTTTACATATCAAATTATTTTAAGTTACACAATAACTTATACTTCGGCTTCCTTGATTTTACTCATGTCAAGTGAAAGGCGTTACTAACAAGACTAATTAACAATTTAAGGGCTACCGAAGGCAGAACGTAAGCAACCGTCTTTGCTAACTTTCTGAGCAGAAATGTTTCGTACATGGCGTATTTTTTAGACACAATATTTGACGCTGAAATTTCGTACGCTTCGTTTCAGCACAAGAGATTACGCTATATTGAAATAAAAATGTTGTAGGAAGGCTTCCCTGCAAAATTATTTTATAGTATGTGCTGGCCACAAAATAAATATTGCAGGACTGGATTTATTTGCTTGTACATACTCCACTGCGAAAAAAAATGACTGTCAATAGAAAACTAAAAGTAAAACAAGAAAACATAAATAAGCAGAGTATGCTTTAGTCTGGAATCTGGTATATACACAACATGAATTTCCAAAACTGGAATCTGGTTTGACAGTCTTTTTTTTTTTTCGCAATGGAGTATGTCCAAACAAATAAATCCAGTCATGCACTTCCATTGCACAGTACTTTCGAAGATCAAATATTGCAGGGTAAATACCCAAAATATATTTTGTAGTTGCTACAAAATATTTTTTCTGTGTAGATCATTACGTCAGTCTGGCAAAATTTTCACTCTTTAACTTGGCAAACATTTTTATCGATCGGACTATCTTTGGTTAGATTCTTTTTACATTGACTTCCGAAAACGTCTTTAGTTCAATGGGTGTTTTTATCGTTAGTAGCAGTATCTCACACTCCTAACACTGTTTTTATAAATATGATTGTAATTTATTTTTAGTGAGTTTTACGTCTTGGCGAGGACATGACGAGACGGTTGCGAACAGTTTCACACAAGGACTGAAAATATGACAGATTGCGACCGTAGTCTAAGTTAAATAACCGTCCCAGCATTCGCCTGATGTGATTTTTAGAAACAATACAAAACTTAAAGCAAGAAGATCGGAACCGGCAATCGAACCTAGGTCTTCCAGAATGCCAGTCCAGTGTGTTATCATTGCGGTGCATCACTCGATATTCTAAACTTTTATTTGATCAAAC
The DNA here is from genome assembly GCA_003012365.1 of Medauroidea extradentata. Taxonomy (NCBI): domain Eukaryota; kingdom Metazoa; phylum Arthropoda; class Insecta; order Phasmatodea; family Phasmatidae; genus Medauroidea; species Medauroidea extradentata. The sequence continues at coordinate 7,593 of PNEQ01054853.1, forward strand.
AATGGAATGAGACATTTAGAAAGATAACGACGATGTAAGCTACCCTACTTTGTAAACAAAAACATAATTTGTTCAATCAATGGAATTAGACATTTAGAAAGTTAACGTCGATGTAAGCTACCCTACTTTGTAAACAAAAACATAATATATTCAATCAATGGAATGAGACGCATTTAGAAAGTTAACGTCGATATAAGCTACCCTACTTTGTAACCAAAAACCTAATTTGTTCAATCAATGGATTGAGACATTTAGAAAGATAACGTCGATATAAGCCACCCTACTTTGTATACAAAAACACAATTTGTTCAATCAATGGAATGAGACATTTAGAAAGTTAACGTCGATATAACCTTTCATACATTGTAAACAAAAACATAATTTGTTCAATCAATGGAATGAGACATTTAGAAAGTTAACGTCGATGTAAGGCTACCCTACTATGTAAACAAAAACATAATTTGATCAATCAATGGAATGAGACATTTAGAAAGATAACGTCGATATAATCTACCCTATACGTTGTAAACGAAAACATAATTAGAGGTGACGGTTAGAGCTGATTATTTTGGGAGAAAAGATTTTTGCCACACTTTGTTTCATTGCCTTACGTGTACATCTGCAACTCAGCTTCTCGGTCAATGATTGGATATTTTAAGTCTCGTGGGTCCTGTGGGTCTACCCACAAACCGCAGATGTGTAGAGACGTAATATCTAGGGACTGGAAAATTTTGCGAATTCAATTACCTGTAGGAGAGAATCCATTGTACTATGCGTATAAAAGACCCGTCTATTCGTGCATTGTCTGATGTTCCACAGAGTAGCAGTTAGTTAACAAATAGTCGGGGCTTGAGTATGCATAGTACAATGGATTCTAGCATACAGGTAATTAAATTCGCAACATTTTCCTGTCCCTAGGGATATCTTTATTCTGATTGGCAGAGACAAAAGAGAGACTACTCTGCACAGACACGCTGCTAACGACAGTCAAGCAGAGCTGCAGATGTCCACGTAAGACATTAAAACAAAGTAGGGCAGAAATATTTTCACCAGAACCATCGGCCTTAATGATGGTATATCACGACATTTGTTTTGTGCCAGTACACCCTTGAAGACACTGTGGTTTCTAGCGACATGTATGATTGGGTGATATGCGTCTGACAGAACATAACTCTCTGCAGACCAATAACAGGCATCAAGTATTATAATATCGGGGACATTATTGGCTCAGTCAAATAGGGCAACAGATCCAAGTACAAGCTAAAACCAATTGTCATTTTATACGCTGAACGTACGTGGAAACCCAGCAAACAATCAAGATGGCCAGCGACAAACCATCCTCTGTAAACATAATATTTTAATAAACTCTACTTCCAGTCCTAAGTTGAAACGATACGAATGTATAACTTTCAGAGAAATTCTCATCGCTAAGTTTTTTAATCGGTTTTTATGTGTGTCCTCTTTAATTTTAAGCCAAGGAGATGTATTACTTCAGGCACAGAATACAACATTGTCAAAGACTTAGCCTTTATTTATCGTTGTGTGCACTCGAAGTAGATCCAGATATACATGATGATTATTATAAATGACTCCTTGGGTTTAAAAATTTTGTAACTCACAAAGTAACTGTCAGAAATTAATGAGTGACATATGCAAACAACCTAGGAAATTTCCGAGTTTTTTTCTCGAGACGAAAGTTACGTGTTATCACAACAGGTAGCAGCACTACCGCAGTTCGCAAAATAACGAAAAAACAACAGAAAACGTTTTGTGTTTTGGATTATGCGAAGTGTTTATTGCATACTGAGGGCATTATCACACAGAACCGCCAGGCCACCAGAGAATTCTGCGGCGGTATCGTCAGTTCCAGGAAACAGGATACCTGTGTGAAGGTAAGAGCGCAGGGCGGCCAGGTTTCGAACGCAACCGTGGAAATAGTGAGAGGAAGTTATGCACGTAGCCCACAAAAATCAACTAACCAAGCAAGTCGTGAGCTTGGAATTCCTCTGACGACTGTTTGGAAGATTTTGGGATGACGGTTGCATTTTAAACCATATCGCTTACAATTTTTACTACAACACTTGCAGCCAGAAGATACAGTTATCATTCATTTTGTGAGCACATGCAGGATGATGAATTTGCCACACGTCTGATGTTCAGTGACGAAGCATAGTTTCACATTAGTGTAATGGGGAACTGTCACAATGTCCGGATATAAGGCATTGAAAATCCCCATGATTCTGTGCAACGTGAACGCGATCCACTCAAAGCGAATGTTTTGTGCACAATCTCACAGACGATGGTGCACGGGCCCTTCTGTTTAGTTGAAAACACTGTGACGGGTCTGCCCTATCACGACATGTTGGAGTTGTGGTTATTTCCACAAATCAGAGATGATACTGCCAACTTCGTGTTTCAGCAAGATGGGGCTCCGCCTCATTGGCACACAGAAGTGCGTCGCTACCTCAACAATGAACTCCCACAACGCTGGATTGGACGCTGTATGGTCGGGATGATTTGACGTTGTTCAGATGCCCGCCTCGGTCCTCTGACCACACACCGCGTGCTTTATTTCTTTGGAGGTACTTGAAAGACACTGTTTACATGCCACCGTTGCCAACAACATTGCATATGATCCGAAACCGCGTAACCACAGCTGTGATGGCCATTGACAGGGACGTACTGCAACGTGCACTGTAAAAAAACTTCCTTGAATGTTTAGGAACGTATTATCCCAGACGCAGTATGGTACAGTTACCATACTTCGTCTTATAAATATGCAAACTTTTACAGTTGTTACAATACAAGTCTGGTATCTTCAGTATACATTTGACTGTTTTATAAAAAGATTTAGGAGTGCTACCATGGATGTCTGGTGAACTATTCTGCCATACCTATTTCTTAGCGGTCCTATACGCACGTCTGGTAAATTTACAAACTATTTTTTAGAGTGTGTGTGGGGCTAACTTGATTACCGTTTGGATGTTTGTCGTGTGACAAGAGCTCACATTGAACATATGTAGACATCTGTCGGGAAAAATACTCGGAGAGTTTCTGGTTGTTTATGTGTATCACTCATTAATTTCTGGCCAGTCAATTGTGAGTTACAAATTTTTAAAACCTGATGAATCATTTATAGCAACCCTGTTTGTCTAAGCAAAGCCACGGCAGGCTGAGATATGAAATGAGGAAATCTCATAATCCCTGATTTTATGAAGCCCAGCTGTCTTACTGTCAAATTTCACTGTTTGAATGTTTCAAATAATGTTGGTTGATAGTAGGATCACGAATTCGTCACTCCTGTGCCATGGTTATTTGAGGAAGTTAGAATTAATTCGTTTCAATGCGGTACGTATTTACAATCTTGACCGGTTGTAAAAATTCAGGGTGTCTGATGCTCAGCCAATCAGAATCATACCCTGTAATTTAAATGTTATACGTTTTAGATTTCTCTCAGAAGCACACCCCGAAAATGTGTGAATTAATTTTGGTAATGACTATTTTTCTGTGAGGTAATATTACCGATTTATTTCAACCAGTTCAGTGAATTTACTTGTTAGTATTCTTTTTAAATTGTAGTGCTGTAACTGTGAAATCATCCAACAAAACTTTGGCAGAGACCTCCCTTCCTTTACCTTATGTGGGAATTTCTAGAATAGCCCCATTTTGCACCTTGAAATGATCATAACTTAATTTTATTGTGAATCTAGTCATACAGCAAACTTAATATGTGCATGTGGGACTGCAGGACTAAAGCATTTGTTGTTCATAAATTACTATTTGTGTCCCTATAAATAGTACAGAAGTTAATTATTTGCTTAAAATAATTTAGAATTATAAAAAGTGTAATTAAACGAGAAAAAAAGCCAAATTGCCTAACTTATTCGTGCTCAGTTGGTAAAACAACAGATTTTTGGCGAGAAGGATTTTCCAGCTATTTGGTTCAATGCCTTATGTGCACTTATACGACTCTGCTTCATGGTCGGTGATTGGTTGTCTTTAACATCAATCGTCTTTGGGTTCTTACCTCAAATCACAGACGTGTGTTTTCGCTGTAATTTTGTTCTCATTGTCAAAGTTGAATAAGCGACGCGTCTACACAAATACATTGTTGCCAATAACCATTAAGAAGACCTGCAGACGTGCACGTAATTAATTGAAACGGTTTGGTGAAAAATTATCTTCGCCAAGCATCTAAATGCTAGTTCACGTGTTTTGCTAAATACGAGCGGTCAATAAGGAGCTATTGTGTACTTCGGTAAAGAGATATACTTGGAGATTACTGTACATGTCAGTGAACCGTGAATTTTTCTGGTCTTTAAAAATAACTCATAATTTAAAGATTCAACTACAAAAATAATTTACATTTAATTGTAATAAAATATCAGAGGTACTGTCTGCTGTTGGGCACCATTCACTACAACGTAATATAAAAAATTTGCCTCTTACCAGACATTAGAAATAAAGAACTGAAAAATTCGTGTTTTCTTGTGGTCACAAGCTATAATTCGCACAACATCCAGATTGTGTAAATTTCGCAATTGGCCTTTGGCTTATTTCAAACAATCTGGACGGCGATGAGCTTATAACAACGAAGCAACTAACGCTTGATCAGTCATGTTGTTACCACTGTGTCAGTGCGCAGCAAGTTATCAGGCAATGTATGTTACGATCGAGTCCTACAGGTCAATGAACCTGAAAATTAATTATTTGTAAGAAGTTACGAATAAATGTATTTGTTTATCGCAAGTCAACATATGTCACCACGCACACAAACGATATATGTGTGTAGACGCCTGTAGGCAAGTGTGCTGAAACGTGAACAATGGCATTATATGTGACCCTACGATGGAGAAGTGATGAAATGCGATGGGTAAGAAAATGGGAGTACCCGAAGAAAACCCGCCT
>PNEQ01054853.1:17500-19533 GCA_003012365.1 Medauroidea extradentata
TTTTAAAAGGTGTTAAATAAGGCTTGGGCCAATTGCGAAAGTGACACTGACCTACACGTGTTTGAATTCCAGCTTGTGTCCAAAAAGAAAACGTGAACTTTCAGGTCCCTAAGAATTATGGATTTACTAACAACATAACATAATTTAAGAGTAGCGCTCTGACTTATACACATCTGCAGTTCTGCTTCATTGTCTATGTTTAGATGTTTAACTCTCACTTACCTTGGGGATATACTGGCAAATCACAGCAGAATGAAGACACAGTAATGTTCTGATTGATGCAGTCAAATAAGAGACACGTCTGATCAAAGATACGGTGCCAATAACCATGAAGCAACGCTGCCGATGTACGCGTTAGATACTGAAACAAAATGGTGCAGAAATATTTTCACTACAAAATCGTTGCTCTATCTATGGCGCATTTGAAGTAAGGAAAGCCTAAAACATTTTGCTACATAAATTTTTTATCTAAGGCACATTTCTTAAGTCAGTGAACGATAACTCCATATCATAAAATAACAGTTATTTTTTAATACATCCCAACCACTCTCTTCCGGCGAAATGTGACTTATCAGCTAACCAGCAAGTATTTAGCAAAATATTTTTTAGATGTCATGCATTGGTTTCCTAAATAATACTACAATTTGACTTGTGCATTCCCGAAAACTTTTGAAAATATTGTCAAATCCTATTTTGAAGCTTGTGTAGCTGATTTTTCTGATAAAATGTACTCAATACTATTAGAGCAAAGGAAATTAAATTTTATTTATATTTTGCTATTTCACATTTGACTTTTTCTTAAAATTTTACTGTATCCTTATTTATGCTCTCCTCTCATAGATACAGTATTTACATATATTCTTAGGGTTCTCATTTCATGTAATATTTTAATATATCGTAAACTTTGCTGTTATATAACTCGTGCATTTAATATGCTAACTCCTCAATTTGGTCATGATACGTACCAGTAATTTTCATCTTTAGACTCGTAACAGAGTGTTCATTCTTCATGTAAGTTGTTTTCTTTTCTGTGACAAACAGCCTAAAACTAACGATTAGTCAGGGTTTAAGTTTATTCTAAAAACAAATTTGAAGTTTTACTATCCGTGGAGAGACATGGACGAATTAATTCCTAATTTGATATACTCGATTAGAGGAATTAACTAGTAAGCAGTAGAATATTTTACACATTTCTAAGCACATAATAACATTCTAGTGATTTTTAAGCAGAATTTTGGTTTCTTCGGGTGCAAATAATTTTCCCTCGTTTAAAGGATTTTGCGTAGTACTTTTGAGAATTATAGCTTTAATTTACGGAAGCTTTCTAGACGACAAATCTTTGGTAGTAATTTTTTACACCTCTGTATCATTTGAATTAAGTTTATTACAGTTCGTTACTTATTCTTCTTACGTAAGCTTTTAAAACATTCTCGGTGTCTTTAACAGGAGATTCTATCTGCAATCAGATGCTCTGTCCGCACAAGTGATATTTTGTTTTAAAAACTCCAATAGCAATCAGTTGTTCTGGATAAAAGTGTTAAAGTTTCTTTTAGAATGTTTACTGTAATAAAATGAAGGCGAGTACTAAGATAAAACGACAGTATCTTAAGTTTATTATTAAAAGGGACATAAAAGTTTTGCAAGTTCAATGACCTGTGGACTAGAATCAAATGTTTGTCAAGAAGTAGTTTCCTCCATGATCAAACAGGGTCACTACAGAGTCGGGAGGGCAGAGGAAAGTCTCCAGGGGTATGTATAATAAACAGCGACCCGAACAAACTGCTGGGTGACTCATCACTAGGGACGGGAATTTTTGGCCCACTTTGTTTCAGTGCCTTAAGGTGCGTACACATCTGAGCTGCGCCGTGTAATGCAACGTGTTCGTGCAACGTGCGCATGCAACGTGTAGCCGCGCAAGTAGGTTCGCGGCGCACTGCGCACCCTGTTCCATCCAAAGTCGGTAAACCCGCGAAACATCAAAAGGGTGTTGCACGCGCACGTTGCACACAGTGTGGACGGACCTGTGCGCAGCG
>PNEQ01054854.1:0-37713 GCA_003012365.1 Medauroidea extradentata
TATTTCTCTATAGCTGTACCCTGCCACGCTTCGCTGTGGCACATTGTGATTGAATGGTTGCGAAATGAGAAACAAAACAAAGAATACTTTCTGCGAGGCATTATTTCGGTTTTCACTGGAACAGAAGAAAGGAATGAGATTATAACTTCTTATGGCTCTCACAGCTCTTATATTCTCCTATCTCTCGTGATTCTCATAGTTGCAGCTCGAAAACTGTCCATCTTTCACATAAAATATAACCTCTACTTACGATTTGGTGAAAGGCGCAGTTCGATCACGACACGATCACACAAAAGTTCCTTGATTTAAGTGAATATTTAATTCAGATTTTATAATAATCAGAATCAGATGCAAATTTTTTTGTAAATGAACAATGTAATCGGGAACGAATATTGTTTCTCATGTGATTGCGCCATTTCTATTGCGGTTGTCAGCGAGTGTTTTCCTCGCTTTTTTTTTTGTGGTCGCAAATAAGATAAAAATTTGAGTTTTTGAAGCGTACACAAACCAACATAACATATATATATATATATATATATATATATATATATATATATATATATATGTGTGTGTGTGTGTGTAGATAAAAGCTAATTCCATGAACAAACTACGTAAACATTAGATCGTTCCTGCTGAAAAATTGTAACTTAAACGAATCACAACACGGAGAGAATTGCCAAGTAGGTTTTCCTGAACAGTTGTTGTTATGTTGGTTACAAACAACCCAAAGGTTTCGTGAATTCTGTCGAAACAATTTAATGTGTAATAGTTAAATACAAAAAATACTAATTATTGTTGAACTGACTTAAATAATCTAGACTTTACATGTGACTGTTTATTCCACCAGATATTTGCTGTTTACCGAAGGATTCTTGAAACAGTAGCACACCTTGATCCGATAAACATTCCTTTAAAATTCACTGTTTGGAGAGACAGCTCATGTGACGGCATCATTTAATTCTTTCCCATGTTACACAGAATAAACGGTTTTTTGTAGCCACAAAATATTTTATACATATGAACTTCAGCAAATTTTTTTGTAGTGGTTACAATATTTTTTTGTAGTCACTAAAAAACTTTGCTGGGGACAGTAAAAAAATTTTGTAACCACCACAAAAAAAATGTTTGCTGAGGTCCGTAATATCGAAATATTTTGTTCTGACCACAAAGATTTGTATTTCTGTGCACGAATGTGATTTAAACAAACAGTTTTATTAGAGGTTGTTTCCGAAACAATACTTTAATTATTAATGTTTCTGCAAACGAGAGTAAATATGAGATTGTGACAGGTTGTAGTATCATTTGTTCGGAAAGAAAGTGCTCAAACGCAAGTCATACTTTCGTAGGATCAATTGTAATACGAAATCCCTGTTCACTTATATTCTAAAACGTCATATTTGGATGTGCTCACGAACTTGCATTATGCATTACCGCACTTGCGTGAGAATAGGCGTCTACTTCATTGATAAAGATCATACGTACATGTTTGCACAAGTATGTAGATGCTGGGTGCCACACATTTAAGGGCGTTTCCTCTTTCTGAAATTTCAAGTCAGCAAAGATTCGGTCTGGTTTAGAACTTGTCGAATCTACATACAGTCCGTCCCATAAAAGAATTCCGTATTGCGACAGTCCATGTTACCAATATTTGTAACACGTGCCAGAATAATACACTGTTAAAAACAACCGGACGTGATCGTGTAGCCTGATGAAACAGTAGTGGCAGCCCTGAACAACATGTTAACTTTCACCGCCAACGTTGAAAATAGTGTGTAGTACACGTGAAAAATAATTAAGCATTTCGGAGGAGCCGTAATATAATAACATGGCTCCGTATCCAGCATTACTCAGTAAACTATTTTATTCTATTCAAATTGCGTCATTTCAATAACTATTTTACAAACAATTGCACAATTTTCTGTCGAACTGTACCGACAACCAAAACAAAAGACGGCCATGTTTTGACCTGAGGCTTTTCGTGTGTTAGTATGCGTTTGTGGTTCTTATAAGGTGATATTTTAATATTCTGTGCGTATATTTAATACACTGCAACGCGGGGGTTAAAAAACCTGGCTGGTAATTGCCAATAAAAACGGGATCGTTTTTCGGAAGGCGGGAACAGGAAAAACGTTCAGCCTTGATAACGACCGCCCGGCAGCTTGGCGATATCTACAAAAAAATTGCTAAGTAAGATTCAGGTAATGCATCCAGAGAAAAGTACTACAGGAAATAAACCCTTACCTACCATTTATTTTAACATAATTTGCGGGTAAAAAGCACGGTTCTTGTTGTAGGCATATATACAAACATGCTTTTTTCAAGACGCCGACTCAAATTCTTTTAGTGCGAAAAAGTTTATGTTTAATGTTTCTTTAACAAGTATCTTGTACACTTTAATAACAATTCCACGTGAAATTTTGTACCTTACGGCTGCACAAATATAGGCCTACATACTACCAAAAGAAAAGGCCAGAAGATTTAGGCGTGTGTATGTCCCGGTCATTTAAGTGTACTGATCTAGGCAATTAAGCCTACCCATGTTTGTATATTTTTACTTTCACTTAGGTTGATATATTATTTACATTTAGGTTGTTAGAGTGACAATTGTTGCTATGTAGTCTTCAAGAAATACGTTTACAATGTTTTTTAAGTATTGTAAGTGGTACGATTACGATAATAACACTGATATTATATTTGTTCTAATTTCGAATTTGGGCCCTACCACAAAGAGTAAGTTTTTTTTGGATAGTCCACTACTTGATACTTAAATCATACTGATTTGTGGTCTAATAGTGCTAAACCAAACTGAAGGCAACAACAAAAACAATTGTAATAACGGTTGCATGTAATATATCAAATTTTGAATTTAGTTTAAAGACGTTTGTTTGCACCGTCCTACGCTTTTGCAACTTCAGCATGTTGTAAAAAATCATATACTATTATTTTAAATTGTTAGGTGTCAAGAAGATATGAAAAGTAGATGCGTCAATTGCTATATAAGTTACCCATACGTGTTTGTTTATTTTCGGTAATGCTTTAAAATATTACAATATTGAGAATACCTAGAATATTTTTCGATAAATAATCTTAAATCTTGAATGATTATGTTATCATAACATCTGTATAATAATCTATTCATTACAGTAATAAGACATTATGTTGTATTAATATAGCCACCTAACATTAGTAAGATCAATTTGCAGCCAGTATTGAAAACCTACTTGTCTGCGATCTTAAAATATCCAAACGAAAATCACAACACATTTAGGATGTTATTGCAATCCAATACCCTAACTGTTAACAAATTTTGACTATCACCTGGAAAACACACGGTGGCGGAAGGATACACAATGTGTTCGTTTACATAGTTATACTGTCTTATGATCTGATATGGACTGTATCCTATATCCCACTACTCCATTTTCCGTACATCTTGGGGTTGCCTACATCGCTAAAGAATTTTTAAGGGCTGTTTTAAAATCCCCTTAAAATATGAATATTAGGTATTTTCATTAACGAAAAACACTCAAAATTTTATGTCATTTCTTTTTCTATTTTTTTTGGCAACAATATAGCTTCTCAATGCAGAAAATGATTTTGTTGAAAGATATATCAAAAACTTAATGAGCAGCGCCGAATATAATTTAGCATGTAGGTACCTACCCATTCTCACGCTTCGGTTCTCAAGTAAACATTAGCAACAAACACCCTTAAACCCGATTACATTATAATGTTCCCGTACATATTGTAAAGGTCTTCTGTACTATGTTTGGTCCAACGAAGCTTGACATTGCATTAGAATTTTCTGAACATTTTCTATTTTCTATGTTACGCTGCTTTGGTTTCATTCCTCTAGACTCTAAATGGTCCGGATGTTGTATTTTCGTTGGGTAGAAGCACCATCAGCCACGAAAACAACCTTCCACCCTGCGGCGCCACCAGCACCCTCCCTGGCGGGCCAGAAGAACCAATCACAGGGCCGGTAATTGGCAGCCAGATAGATGGAGGGGACTTGTCTGGGTCACATGCAGATGATTGGCTTTTTTTACCCTCCCGATCCCTCTTCCGAAAAAAAAAAAAAAAAACTCTCGTCCCTCCGACCTGCCACCTCTATCCATCAGGGCCTCGGTTGACTCCGAACTCAAAGTGACACGTGATAACCTCATCGATCTCAGAGCGTCTCTCCAGGGAACCTCGCAGGGCTTCGAGAAAGGAAAAGAAGGGGTTTGGAGGTCTTCCCCTCTTCTCATCTAAGCTATGCCCGTCTTTTTTCCGACACGGGGTTCCTACTGCGTGCAGACCTTGTACACCCCTATCAGTCACCCTTGGTTCCTTCCTTGCCACCCCTCACCACGTCGAGCTTCTTCCCGCACATACATACGATCTGCTCGAGGGCGCAGATGAGCCGCCGAGATGAAAGCTTCTTACATCGCTTCCGGCTCGAGACAAGTCTGTGGTGCGCCAAGAGGCAAGAGCCATCCCCATCAATCCTTTATGTAGGTAAAGCCCAGATATTTTGCATCATTTCGATTCAATGCTTGTGTGCCCCTGTGCAGCTCTCCTTCGTGGTCAGTTTTCTCGGGGAGCACCCATTTCCCCCGCCCCTTCATTCCAGCGCTGCACCATACTCACACCATGTCATCCCGCACCAGCGACTGAGACCTCGACGTTGGGCGCTCACCAACTATCTCACTGTCACCCACTCACTCTTTGTGGTCAGTGACACGATGTCCTAACTCTCACTTTTCTGGGGGTTTTGCTGGCAAAGCGAAGATGTGCGGTGTCTCAATAACCTCATTCTGATAGGTGAAGTCAAATGAGAGACTTATTTGAACAATAACCATGAAGCACGGCTGCCTATGTGCACATATTACATTTACTGCATATAATTTAACATCAACAGTACTTGGCTTACTGCTTGTATGGTTGATAGCGAATTACTGTATACAGTTCCACATATTTTCCTACTTAAATATCACAATTCTGAAATAAAATCGAGTGAAACCGACATAATTGCATGTTGTGTAATTGACAATACTTTTTACCAAACTATAACGGTTTCTACAGACAAATACATTTATTTTAAACGCGCAAACATCAAGTGACGTGTCCAAAGAGGTTAGACGATTCCTTTCGTTAGCCGTTACGCACGGGAAGGTACGAATTAATTGAAAATTGAACATTTACACGGCTTTTTGAGTGCTCAGTTTATCCCGAACCGGCTATAAGGCTGACTACATACAATTTAAGTACATATATGTTACCTGTTACATCGTAATTAGAGGTAGGTGAATTTCTTGGATTCATCTGGCAGCTGCATAGATATCTTATTCCTATACTACCTGCACGCTAGGTGCCGCAGTTAGCGCAGCGCCTGAACACTCGCCCCTCGCTAAAACGATCCGAGACCGATTCCTTTTGTCGATGAGCTTACTCGTGGATACGTAGATACCCTTTCCCCCCCCCCCAAACCCTCCAGTCTTATTCCGTAGCATCTTATCCACACCACAATTTTATCCTCACCAGAGCTAAAACCAGGGGCGTCATTTAGGGGGGCAGGGGGAGGCAAATGCACAGAGTGAATTTGGAAGAAAATGTGTAAAAAATGTTTTGTGTATTTTGATATTAAAATAATAATAATGTAAGCACATAAAACAGAAGTTGTATTATTATTAAGGTTTTTAATTTATACATGCTTAATTAATAAAAAAGATGCAACAAGGTCACTGTGGCCTAACAAATCTTGCAAACCCCCCGCCTAAGAAAAACCTGAAATGACGCCCCTGGCTAAAACCTAGATGTTAAGCGCTGGCCAAAATTTCTTTCCTACAGGCACTAGTCACAACCGATTAACAATTTGTTTTAAAGACAGTATGTTGTACGATAATATATGTGTTTCTACAATATATGTACATATACATGTGTGTATATATATATATATACACATACACACACAAATATATATATATATATATATATATATATATATATATATATATATATATATATATATATATATATATATATATATATATATATATATATATATATATATATATATATATATATATATATATATTGGCATTTAAGATTATTTTATTGCAAGCAAAACAAACTCAAAGAAAAGTTTTTCTTTGGTGTAAAGAAACTTTTTTTTTACTGTGAACTACAATATTCTTGCTGACTGTACCAAGAACACTAGCCAAATTGTTTTATTTTATGTATGAACAAAAACGAGGCTTCACAAATGCACAGATTTTTTTTGTTCAACAAACATTAACTTCTACATGAAAATTGCCTGCGTGCATTGTGCAAAATAAAGTGTTTAGCGTTTCATAGCAATTTCCCTCCGTCCTAATTAATAAATATGTATTAAAACACACAAATATTAATTTATAATTATATATGTTTGTGAATACAGACACAGTCATCTCTATATATAAAAATGAAAGCTGACTGACTGATTGACTGACTGACTGACTGACTGACATATCAAACTGCAGCCCAAACCACTGGACCTAGAATCGTGAAATTTTTTGTGAGGGTTCCCCTCAGGTCGTAGGCGAGCACTAAGAAGGGATTTTTCGAAATTCGACCTCTAAGGGGGTGAAAAGAGGTGAAATGTGTTTCCGAAGAAACGTCGATAGAGCTCGAACCCGACGGTCAATCGTCGTAATTTTTACTTTAATAGGACACTCGTAAAATTGCATATTAGCCATTTTAAGGATTTTTCGAAGTTCAACATTTAAGGAGGTGAAAAGCCCTTAAATGTGTTTCCAATCAACTATCCATATCTATAGAATCCTTCGGGATAGAGAGTTGATATTCACTTCAAAATATTGCTTACGTAAATACCCAAAAAGGAGTTTTAGGTTTTTTTTTTTTAAATTCGACCCCCAGGCAGCAAAAAGGGGCAAAATGTGTTTTTAATGAATCGTCTTTATCTTTGAAACAAAATTGACTATCGTCGTGATTTTAACTTTAATTGGTCACTTTTATAAATGTCTATGACAGGACTCAAAATCGTTTCGAAATTCTTTATTTAAAGTGGTGAAAATACGTGAAATGTGTTTTCGATTATCCTTCCATATCTATCGAATCAATCGAGATATCGAAGTACCCTTTGCTTTAAATTGGTGCTTTTGTAAGTATCCCAAGTACCATTTATAATATATTTTCTGAATTCGGCCCTAAACTGGTTAAAAATGGGGTAATATGAGTTTTCGACTCACATTAAATATATATCGATCCCATAGTTTTTTATATAGAGACGTGTTTTGTTTAGGATTGATGCTTACTCAAATACCTAAAAAGTAATTTCAGGAATTTTCGAAATTCGCCACCTAAGGACGTGAAAAGGGGTGAAAAGTGGTGAAAAGCGTTATCAATTATTCGTCGATATATCTTGAACCCAGCGGGCTAATGTTGTGTTTTTTTACGTCCACGAGATACCAATAAAGTATTCTAAGACGTGATACAAGGGTTTTTCGAAATTAACTCTCTTAAGTGGTGAAAAGACCTTGAACTTGTTTTAGATAAATCCTCGATATCTATCGAACCCGTCGAGATATAAAATTAATTTATGCTTTAGGATAATGATTACAGAAATTATCGCAAAATATTTTTCAGATTTTTCGAAATTCGATTTCTCAATACTGTGCAGGGGTGATATGTGTTTTTTTAGTGAATGATCGATTTTGATTCGACTGAATGGGCGAGCGATGTGATTTACACTTCAGTTGGATACTTATACAAATGTCTAAGATGTAAATTAAAAATATTTCGAAATTCGACACCCAAAAGGGTGAAAAAGCACAAAATTTGTTTTCCATCAACCCACGATATCTATCTAACCAGTAGCGATATTGAGGTGTTGTTCGCGTCAGAGTGATGCTTACGTAAATATTTAAAAATATATGTATGTATTTTTTTTGTAAGAAACGTGATTATTAAGAATAAAACTAAGTTGGTCAATAATCAAGGCAGACAATCCGAAAAGCAGGAACGAGCAGCGAGAGTCAACCTATACAGGAGTTTCACTCTACAGTAACCTATCGAGACGTGGTGTTGTACAACCTCTATGAGCCCAGGACACAGATATTTTTTTTTTTAATAAAATTTTAATTTCATGAATTATTTCGACGTTACGTGACGCAGTTGTATGTTACTCAGGTCTAAATTCCGGGAGGTTCTGGGCTCGAATTCTGTTAAAAGCTGCGTGCGAACGTTCAATTCTGAGACACAAAAACTACTAGCCAGATCGAATTAGTGCAATTTACATGTAGTCTTTAAAAGGTGTAAAATTGCAGTTCGCTTTCCACTTAGATTCTTATACAATATCAGCTGACATATCGTCGGTATACTGCCAAAAGTGATTAAGTCATAAATGCTATTTCGTTTAAAAACAGTATTAAATTGCAGATATTAAAAAAGTGTGGAATGTTACTATACTGTGACACAACAGTACGAAACTATGAATAGACTTTAAACTTGGGCAATTGTTCGTGAACAACATATACATATTCCTAGCATTTTTATAATTTTATCTCATTTTGACTTTGTCTTTTTTGGCAGTAAACCGACGATATATCATCTCACTAATCTCAAGTTTGGGGCAAAAAATACATTTCCGCGAAACCTTTACCCTTTGAAACTTTGTAATGTCAATAAAGTTAAAGTGAATATTTTGAAAATATATAATTGAGGGCACCGTCACCAATGGTTGTGCACAGGGTACACAGATGTTTCTCATTCGATTAACCTTTTACCTTAGGTGTCTGTAATCACCCCACAGCGTCAAATAGGCAGGGCTATAAATAAGGCCCGGGAGTAGTCACTGTTAGTGGCGGGGACAAACTTAAGACTGCTTTTCGCGTGGACAGCTATAGCTACTTACGCTGCGGAATCAGTTCAACTAACCGCTTGGACATTCTAACACTTGATGACTGAAGTACCAATCTTGTGTACAATGATGTTTTTAATTAAAGTAAATATTATCAATTACGAATAATACTCGTGAGCAAAGCCGCGGGGGACTGCTAGTCATGTATAAAAGGGAAGACAGAGTAACATACTAATTGACGAACTCATTGACTGACTGGCATATGCATATCAACTTACAAACCAAACAGCTTAACTTATAAATATTAAGTATGGATATTGTTTTCCCTCTCGGCGAAAGGAAGCACAAAGAAAGAGGTTGTTAGAAGACTGACCTTCAGGAGAATGAAACGGGTCGTAACATGTTTCGATGAATAAGACGCAATTGCATAATACGCAAATTTAAGATTTTTAGAAATCCGTCACCTAAAGGGTCGAAAAGTGGCTTAAGATGCTTTCGATTAATTTTCGATACATGTTAAGTCCTTTGACTTACAGAAATGCTTTTCGCTTTAAATGATTACCTAATGCCCGGAAAGTAATTTCAGAATTTTTTTGAAGTTCGAAACCTGAATAATGAACATAGTAGTAATGTATTTTTTTGTGGGTCGTTAATAAAGATCGAACCCAACGGGCTATTCGTGATTTTGACATCTAATTTGTACAATTATGTAAAAGTATTTATTTTTATTGTGAGAATTTTGAAAATTCTCCCACATAGGAAGTGAAAAGATAGAAAATGAGGTCAACGTTACTCCTACATATCTATCGAACCAGTCAATATATCAAGTACTCTTTGCTTCAGAATGATGCTCACCAAAATACTTTAAAATTGTTCAGATCTTCTCCAGTTTGAACCTCAAATGCGTTTAAATATGTGTAATATGTGATTATGATTTCCAGAAAGATAAAACTGATAATAAGCACACTACGCGAATCCTGGGTTAAATTGGAGACGAAAATGTTTGTGGCAAAATTTTGCACAGTGACACTTAATACGTGCAATGTGGCAACATGGCACTGCAGTTAGGCACATCTTACGCTACGCTGATATTAACATATATATATATATATATATATATATATATATATATATATATATAT
This sequence comes from Medauroidea extradentata, assembly GCA_003012365.1. NCBI lineage: Eukaryota > Metazoa > Arthropoda > Insecta > Phasmatodea > Phasmatidae > Medauroidea > Medauroidea extradentata. Next base: position 9,985 of record PNEQ01054854.1, read on the forward strand.
ATATATATATATATATATATATATATTTACTACTACTGTTGTGACCTGCATACAATGGGTACAGGTTAAAATACCGAACAGTCCAAACATGATCCTACATTTACTTGGTTTAACATACATTAATAATACCTGGAAGTGTAGCGCAAGAGGAGGCTTTCTCCGTGCACTGTTGTCACATTGTGCACGTAGAATATCGTCGTCACGACATTTTTGCCACTAACATTTTTGTCTCTAATTCTGCCCAGGATACGTGTTGTGTGCTTAGTATGTGTTTGTTCCTAGACACTTTGTGTGTGTATGTATGTATGTATATATATATATATATATATATATATATATATATACATACATGTGTGTGAGTGTGTTTGTGTGTGTGTAAGGACATGGGAAGATTACTTCCGGTGTACAACAAGAATATTTGAAATATACGTTACAGATTTTCTGAGGCAAAACAAAAGATAATCTACTAGCTTGTAGACTAAATGTGAGAAACTATAGTAAAGATTACATGGTTTCGGACTCAGAAAAGACCCCGTGAGTTTGCTTGAATTAAAACCTTAAAGAAAAAGGACTAGACAACATTAGCAATACATTAAAAAATTAAGAAAACAGGACATTACAAAAACTGTAAGAACTGAAGATTAAAGAAAACACTGGAGAATTATTTCAAAAAGAACGATAACAATTTCTTACACAAAATAATTTATAAAAGTTATAACAGAATTTAAAAAAAGTTGAAAATTAATAGGAGAAGTATTGACTAAGTTTCTCAGAGTTTAACATTGAAAAAATTTCAAAACTATGGTTTATCAATTATTTAATTTCGCACTCAACTCGACAATAAAAAATCATTAAATAACAGACAACGCCCATGAGTAGAGACAATGATTCTTGGTGAAAAGAATTATGCAACATTTGGTTTCAAAGCCTCATAGAGGCGAGTTGTCAGCGAGAAGAGTGCACACTAGTTCAGTGACTTTAGCCTAGAAGTTACAGTGAGACACAATGTGTGTGCTGTCTCGTCCTTACCGCTTTCACCAGGCGTATGAAAATTGAACTAGACGAGGTTGGATGCTGCTAGCTTCGGCACCCGCTGGTATGGAGGCAGCAACAGCACCAATTTTCCTGATAATTTTCAAAAATTTGAATATTGTCGGTCGCCAATTTTCGTCGAGCAGTTTAAAGGTTAAGGCTGTTAAATTTTGAGGTTGTAATGTAAGAGGTTTTGTAAGTGTTTCCATGAAGGTATTTTTAAAAAATTGAATGACGTGCCTTTTAAATAGTAAGTGTAGGTTTGTTTTTTAGTAATGACTTATAGCTAGATAAATGGTTTGTGATCACATACTGTAGTTTTCTCTATACCAGCTTGTATATTAAAGAGTGTAGAACAACATATTGGATCGTATTCCAGACAGACGTTTTACCAGTGCTTGACTAGAAAGAATTAATTTCTATGACCTTTTCTCTATGTACGGTATTATAATGTATCGGTTTCACTGCATTATTGTATTAAGGTGTGTATACAAAACGATCGTTTCCAGCACAACAAAAATATCACAATATAAATATAAACCTAGTATATGAATTTATATAACTTATGCCACTAAAAATATACATGCTGCGTTATCCCTACAATAATATCTAAATTTAAAAAAAAAACAGAGTTCGTATATACATGCTATAATTATATTTATTATTTATTTAATTGCAGCCATACAAGCATGTACATTTTATGGACAAATGTTAAACTATATATTACATAGTAAATAAATATTTTCATGGCGTATATAATGACATTATAATACGTTTTATGTTGTAATTACATTATCAGACGTTTTCAGGTTGTATTTATATTATCAGATGTTTTCAGATGAAAATATATGATTAACAAAGTCGATAGAAATTACACTCAAATTATCGAACATAGAATCGATTGTGTTGTGCACTTGACACACACTAATCGAAATCGCAACTATTATATTTATATTTAACTGTAAGTGATTCAAAACACCCAAGTTTATGAAGTTAGTTGGCGCTCGCGTGGTAGGGAGCTCTGCTAACAGCGCCCAACAGTCTACCAAGATGGTTCTATAATCCTCTATGTTCTATGGCTTTCGCAATTATAGGCCTCGAATTCTGACGGCCACTATATTTTGCGGTGATTCGCGGAAGACTCCTCAAAACACGGCGTTCGACGACGTACGTCCCACGGGTAGCCCAACTGCGGAGTCAGCAGATATTCCGACCCGCCAACTCCGGGCGTCTCCGACGTTCTGGGTACACGATTCTACTACTAATATCCCTCTTTGCCTGGCGAGAAACTATCCATCTTTCTAGGAGAGGTGACGGGCTCATCACACCACTTCCTGCAAGCAGCCAGCAAGCCTTGCATAAAGGCAATCGCTCCTTGTTAAATAACCGTAGAGATAATTTAAGGGTCATCCCTATCTACGCTTCAAATACGTTACAGCGAGTATGGCCATTCATTTTTGACGAAACTATTAAACGCTCATTATATTTATATATCTACGAAAATAACACGCTCTTCAAACTATGTCGCTATAGTTTTAAAAATTCAGCATGTTAGTTAGAAACATCATTTCCAGGCAACTCTAAATAGCCGAAAATGGGTTTTATAGGCTGCCGTATCTGGGAAAATAATTAACGGTTTCGAAAAATACTTCCATAGAAACAAGCGTTAGACTTTCAACTATGCAGACCACAAATAAAATAATGTGGTCACCGCTTAAAGTCCCATAGGAAAAAGGATAATAGTGAAGAGCTTCGCGCCAGCTGAGTAGCTTGCGCGGAGAGGCGATATTGCAATACGTACGTCGGTTAACGACTCTCTTACCGCTCCTGCCTCACACACACAAACGCAACCTATCTAGGCAGGCCCCTTAAAATACAGCGATAATATCCTTCTGCGTATGTGACAACCAAATCACGTGACATGTTTGCAACAAACCCACAAGTCTGTCATGCATAAACTGACCACACGCCAGTTGTAAGTTATCAGTAAAATATGCTTTAAATGTATATTTGAGACATTATTACGAAATGTAATTTAGTCACAGAAAATAAGCATTTACAACGTCAGGACATATACCAATTAAACACTTTTTGTATGCCTGTTTTAATCCGAAAAATATTTAATATGTTACTTGCAATTGGTGGATAGTCGGTTAGTGCATCACACAGTTCAGACCGATTAGCACCTTATATCTTTATTTACTCTACACAGTAAAAAAACTATTGTTTATTTACAAGGAAATTCTTGTAACGTAATATGAGAACATTATCAGTCAGATAATAATAGTAAGATGCACCTTTTAAAGTGGTTACAAATACCGTAAACAACTTTGGGAACTAGTAAAATAATGCTAATGAGCAGATTTTTAGAATTGAAATAAAATAAACCTAGGAGACCTTTCACATTTTACAAAACATTTTTTACTTTCACAAAGAAATTTTTTGGAAACTAATTTCCTAAAATAAAAAAATTTTCGTAACACCACAAGCAATTATTGTAAAATGAACCAGATATTAGCTGTAAATATACAAAATTTGTTTGTAAATTTACAGAAATGTTCGTAAATATACAAAGAAATTTGTAGATGTACAAGATTTTTGTAAATTTTACAAAATATTTTCGTAGTGTTACAAAAAACTTTTTTGGAAACTGGTTACCAAAAAACCTATTTATAAAAGTAAAATTTTTTTTACTGTGAGGAAATAACCGAATCCGGACTTTCTCGCATCAGAGGCAAAGAACAGAAGAGCACTCCGAACGAGAAGTAAAGTAAACCAAAAATTTATGAAGGATATATATATATTTATTTATTTATATTAACGCATAACAAGCTGACCTCGTGAATCCTGTACTACATACATATCGTCTACATACAGGATGTCCAGAAACCAAGGAATAATAAAACACCATGCTAAACCTGGTTAAATTAGTGAACAAAGCATGAACAATGAATCTATAGGATTGTAAACTGTAACTCCGTATTTATTATTTCATGGATGGTTTACTGTTTTTCAGTTGCAGTTCATTGAGTGGCATGAAAACTTAGTTTTTTCGTTGTAATTAATGTATAATGTACTTGATTTAGTGGAAAAAATAAATACAATTTAAATATTTAATTAAGCATCATTCTAACGCAAATTATACCTTGATGTCTGAACTGGTAAGGTTAATATCATGCACAAACCAAAATCGTAATTTAAGCTTTGTAACTTCTTAGGAGTAGAATTGCGAATATATAAAGTCAAATTTCAAACATTTGTGTGACTATTCAACTGAAGATAAATAACGATGAAAGGAAGTTGGGCTGAAGCTTACGCAAATATAATTTTATTTTTTAAAAATTGCTGCCGCCGTACCTTGTAAGCTACAAGTATACAGCAGGGGCAAATTGGAAATCAGGAAATATCTGCAGAATATTGTTTTTGCTTTTCATCATTAACAAACGTATAATGTAACCCATGACTTTCTTAACTATGAATAACATCAGAGGAAATTTTGTGCCACCATGTAAGCTTCTTAATTTTTGCATCCGAAGAATTGAATTCAATATTTGACAAGTGTCATAAGAGTGTGACGTTAAAAAATATTTCTAGTAGATTAAATCAGTTTTTAATGTTTTCAGAAAAAATAAGCACTTATAAAAAGCTTGTTAATTTTCGCATCCGACATCCGAAGATTTGATTGCAATCTTTGACAAGTGTCATAAGAGTGTGACGTTAAAAAATATTTCTAGTTGATTAAATCAGTTTTTACTGTTTTTCACAAAAAAAAAGCACTTATAAAATTTTACAACGCAGTTATTTTAACTGCAAATGGGTGTTAGGGTAAAGCACACCACTACGACTTAGAAAAAAACAGTTTTCCTGACAATCAACGTCAATCATAGTCGACACGTGTTGTCCACCTTACCTATAAAACACGGAGGGCAAATTTTTGCATCAGCTGTCAGTCAAAATATGTCACTTCCAATGTGGTTTAAATTATTTACGGCGTCTTGAATGGGATACATTTTTGCAAACAATGCTGCTAACAGCACTCAGAAACTATTGCGGTTTATACATTGATGCATGCAGATAAAAACTATTGATTTGTTTTCGCTAGAATTCCATGACAAAAATAACATCGTACTATAAATCACTACATTTCTTATTTCTTGAGAATCGTTTACAAGATACGACTGAAGAAACGGGTTAAAAATGCGTGCTGATAACTTAAAAAAATTTAAGAAAAATTTAGTTTTTACAATATCCGTAAATTGAATACAGTAAGCGTAATGTTACACTAAATATATTTAAGCTTGCAGTTATTATGTTTCAATCAAAAACTTTTGCATATTTCAAAGTTTAAACATCGTTCATATCGAGTGGGATTTTATTTTACACTAGCTATCTCAACATGCGTTGCAATTCTCATTATTTGTTTTGGTATCCCTTTCTGACCCTTTACACGTATTTTCATAACGCACGCACCAAGTTCATCGCAGTCCAATGTATGCTACAGGAAGACAATAAATACGAACAAACAAGTAAACATGCGTTAAGCAATATTAGTTATATTTAAATAAATTGAATTCAAATTCCGATTTAAATTATACTGTTACTCCCATAATATTGGCAGAGAGGATGGTATATCGTGAAAATTGTTCTTACCAACATACCCTTGAAAACACTGTAGTTACTTGCAACATGTATGACTGACACGATGTAGCTGTCTGCAGACCAATATCAGACATCAAATATTACAGCAGCGGGATTCTTATTGGTTCAGTCAAATGCGGTAACAGCAGGGGCGTCATTTGGGGCCACAGGCGGATTTAGAATTTTATATGTATAAATATATGTTTTGTATTTTTATATTTAAATAATGCTAACTTAAACACATAAAACTGAAGTTTTATTATTAAAGTATCTAATTTATACATGCTTAATTAATAAAAATGATGCAACAAGGTCACTTTCGCTGGAAAACAAAATCTTGCCCCCCCCCCCAACCAACCGCCTAGGAAATCCTGAAATGACGCCCCTGGGTAACAGATCCACGTACAAGCGAAAGCCAGTAATCTTTTGATATGCCGAACGTATGTTCAAACCTAGCAAACGGTCAAGTTTTCCCGCGATAATTCAGCTTCTCTACATATTGGAAGAGCCAGTGATTTTTGGTGAAAAGAATTCTGCAACAACTAGTTTCAATGCCTTATGCAAACACCTGTTTCTCTGCTTCATGGTCAGTGATTGGAAGTTTGTAACTTTCGGCGTCTCGGGGCCCTACCCGCATATCACAGACGTGTGGTGTCGCGGTAACATTGTTCTGGTTGGTGCAGTCAAATGAGCCACGCCTCTGTCCTATTATATTCTGCCAATAACCACGAACCAGAGTTGCAGGTGTGCACGTAAGGCATTGAAACAAGTTGTTGCGGAATTCTTTTCGCCAAAAATCACTGGATATACATATTGGCTTTACGAGCGCATTGAAAAAAAAATCGCTTTCGACTAGTGTTTCATTAAATATTAACACACAAAATTAACGCACAATGCTTTGACTTATCTGTTTCTATAGTGATAACCTGAATCGGAATTGGCAGATCACCTCGAACCGATGTTGGTTGGTCAGACTGCACTCGAGTGAACAGCAGCGCCTGTTTCCCACGCCTAAAGCTGCGTTAGGCCGTTTGCTGTTAGAGATCACAGGCGAATGGGGTATGGGGGAGGGTAGGGGGTGAGAGAATGGGAGATTGGTAGCAATCACGAGGTATCGGAATGCCGACAATCCCCGCCTGATTCTGAGCGATTAAGCTCGGAGCGCGCGCTAACCGAATCGCGAGCTGTAAATGGCTCGCTCAAGCATCCAACCCGCCCTCCCTTCCCCTCAAACCCCACGGTCAGTCACGTCATTCCCACCCTCCCCTACTTTCGAACGATTCAATAAAACAAAGGATGGATTTGGCGCGCGGCCAGTAGCCGATCCCGCGTTCGCCCGAGCAGTCTAATTTCCTGCGTTCGCAATTCACGCGCTAATAAAAAAATAAAACAAGTGCTCCAACAGCTTTGTGTGACATTTTTATTTTGAATACAAATCATTCATGCCGTTCGTCGTTACAGGAAAAATCTCCTTTCCAATACGACAACGACGCTAAAAAATACAAAACTGAATAATAGAAAAACACCGCTACATAACACATTAAATGCCCAGCGTTTGCATCTATATTTACAATTAATTATTATTCGCTGTCTTGCTAAATTTTTAAATGGCAAATAAACAGATAATGAAACTGAAACTATATATTCAGTACAATATTTATATTGTTAGATAGACACTTTTAACCAAAACAAAATATTGTGCCTCTATTTCAAATAATTTATTTCTAAGTTTAAATGTATATTTCGCTGTACTCGCTAATTTGCTGCGATATGTAACAATCATCCATTCAAATTTCAGATATCTACTTTGCTTGTCCGATGAACAACAATGCAAGTGCTTATCAAATTCAGATTCAAATTTTCAATATAAAGAGACATAGTCTATTTAAGCTCAAATTAACGCTTTGATTAATGCGTAATTTCACAATTCAAGACATTTTTGTTTTCAGTTATTGGTTTGTTGATACAATGTTACGGGAAAAAAAATATATAAATATAATTTGAAATATTGCACTATATTAGAAGTGTACGACTTGTTTCGTAGTGACTCACAGAGTTTTTTTTTAAATTTGGTAAAATTTTGCAATAATGTCAACCTGATTTATGTCTGAGAAACACAGCTTAGTGTGAAAACAAATGTGTCGTCCAGTAACAAAACGTGTTATGTCCACGAAGTTTCAAACACAATATATAACTACTATCACGTGATAGACATCAATCCCACATTACACACGAGGCATCTCATATAGTACCAAAATCCATTATTTGTGCTTGAAAAAATTATAAAATTCAGGCACCTCAACAGTAGCCACTCAGTTCATTGGTCATAATGAAACAAGACTTGTTTTGTCAGCATTGTAACAAAACGCACAATGACCTATTCGTACTAAACTAGTGCTGTTGCAAACTCTCTTAAGTCATACTTAGCGAACTATTATCTTTTGACAGCAATGTTTGCACTATTGTCTTTGCATTTACGAATTTCGAAATAAAATTTGTTTTAAATGTTGATTAAAGTGGTTTATTCGAGTTGTGCTGTTGATAACAACAGTAGTAAACAGCTGTAATGGTCTCTGTGTGAGTGTGTTTGTATTCCTAAGGACATATCGCGCTGAAACAATTACTTTTATGAAGTTTATATCAATTATGATTGTTAAAATTTGGAGGTATGGAACAAGATGATTCAGTGAGAAGAATACAAAATTCTCGAAGAATAACACTACTCTCTTCATCAAAGTTTCATAGTGTGTTTTGTTAAATATTGTTAAGTACATTAAGTTTCCACTAAGAAAAATGTTATCCTTTAGTTATTTCTTGTACTGAACAATCATTCCTAATCAGCTTGCTTGCAAGAAATATTTGACTAACCATTACTACTGTTATAAAACACTCCTTGTACAGCACTGTAAAAATGTGTAAACATACACGTACAAATAACTGGTAGTTTTACATTTTTGTAGGTGTAATTACGGAATAAAATGACAGTAAGTGTAATTATTCATAATTGTTCTTGCTGATCCAAAATATGCACAGATCGTTGATTAAAAAATATAAATGTATACACAAATTTACGAGAAAGTTGGTGTAAAATTACATTTTTTAATGTACGTGTAGAAATACAAGGACATATTACAGTATTGCACGTAATTACGTGTTTTACAACCACACTGTCGATGTATAATACACTGATTCATATGTTAAAAGGCTTGTTTCATAGTGTAGTTTTGAGACTGCAAAATACTTATAAATTTACTCGAGCAATTTGCGTAGGTATACTATCATATCAAGTACATGATTTAAGCACATAATTAAATAGAAAACTTTAACAATTTTACCATCTCTGACGTACATACGTGATCACATATGTATAAAAATTATTTTCTAACACCTCAACTTATTATATTTTACTACGACGTGGATTTAGAAGTATATTTACAGTTAAAAATGAGCAAAACCTGTTGCCGTATCTGTGAACTCCCACTTTACTCCAGTTTTACTATGTTAATCTCAAAAACATTTTCGCTAAATGATTTTGTAGTCAGTTTACAAAAAATAAAACTTCTAGAAATACAAATTTTCAATACGGCAGTTGACTTGGTACAGGCCTAAGCTTGACTGTCGCCCAATAATTAGGTAGTACTACTTTTATATATATATATGTATATATATATATATATATATATATATATATATATATATATATATAGAGCAATTCAGCAAAATCATATGCATGGTAAGAAAGGGGATAAGGTTTTCCCTTGTGCATTTGGAACAGCTTGGTAAAATAATCCCAATTCATCTCAAAAACAACAAATTAAGATGGCCTTTTAGTCTGAAATGAATAAATCCAATATCACCAACTGCAATGGTTAACAAATATTGGTGATCTCGTGGTAATGGTCGATGACTGTGTTGTGGGTTCGAATCCTCGCAGGGTCAGAAATTTTTGTAGATAAAAATAGTCGTCAGTTACTCGTGATATTTGTAAGTTACAAATCTCTTCAGAAACTAATCCATTTTTCAGGTTTAACACACAATAAAGTTCCAGAGAAAAATCCAAAATTTTGCACCAAGCTGCCAGTCAATTTCAAATGTACTGTATTTTAATTTTATTTTGTGTTTGTTTTATTTAATTGTAAATTATTTCCTTTGAAGTACGCGTTATTTAACACATCACTGTGATAAAGTACATGTGCCATGGCACTGTTCATTTACATGCATATTATTGTATTTTTACCGTTATGTACTGTAAAAAGACATGGACATATGTTGTGTAAAATTACACGGACATGTGTGGAGATGGCGCTGCCACGTACATGCGTGTAAAATTACACTAATTTTTTTTTAGAGTGATACTCATAAAACGAAACCAGTTCAAAATATTTTAATGTTTTAAGAACCTCATTGCATGCAGCTAGGGTTTCACACATGTTTCTTGTGTGTTTTGTAACTCGACGATTCAAATCCGTAAATAAATATTCATCTCCGTAATTAACCTATTAACTTAGGTGTGCTAACTTGTTTTCCGTTTTATACATTACAACTATTTTTATAAATAACTTCTTTAGCTGACACTCTTATTCATATTTTACAGACATTAGTCTAACGATGTTTTATGTTCTTGATATTAATCTCCTAAAAACTATAATATGTAAGTGAACATACAGAAAATTGCTCCTTACTTCACCATAGAAATACATTTTAATTATTTTTAACGCATTTATTTTTGTAACTAACATTGTATTCTTTAAACCAAAATTTGCTTTTTCTCTACAAAGCTACTGTGGAGTTATTCACATTCAATCTAACATTCTTTTCCACAAAAACATTAGTTTTTTGCATAGAAAATTATTGTACAGGTGTTAATTAAGAATTATGATCGTGCAGAGATTTTTCTCACTACAGCAGCATGCTGCTTCTCAAAAACAGATTGTTGAAAATTTAAAATTTAATCGATATTAAGTTTTAGTTATCGAATGGGATTAGTACATGCTATGTCTTGTACATTTTGAAGTTGTGATACGATGCACGTAAACTTACTGAACACTTTTGATACATGCGATATGCGTATAATTTTCTTAGAAGCAATATTGAGACTTACACAGTTAAAAATTAATTCTAAACCTACTACAGATACGCTGTAAAAAAAGATCCTAAAAGTTTAGGAAGTAGTTAACTGAAATGCAGTATTGGACAGTTACCATACTTCCGCCTTGTGGATATGCATTTTTTACCCGTGTTACAATACAAGACTGGTAACTGATACATTTGACTGTTTTATAAAAAAACTTAGGAGTGCTATCATGGAAGTCTGGGAAAAAGTTCTACAATATCTACTTTGTTAGCACTTCTATACGCACGCGTGGCAAATTCACAAACTATTTATTAGGATTGTATGTATACGAGTGTTAAAGTAGGCATGACAAAATCGTTACCCATGCATCTATGGTAACGTAAAACATCGTTAAAGAGCACTATAGGAAAGTACAGCTTTTAGCATTTTTAAAGCGCAAGACGTTTTATCAATGGCGTGAACAGAAAATACTAGCAAATTTCACATACTTATGTCTCTATTTTACATGGTGGTTATACATTCACTGTGTAAATTTATCTTAGGCTAATAGTATTAGAATGTGTTTATAAATATTTTAAATTTTAACTTACCAAATAATAACAGAAGAGCATAATTACATTCTAAATTCTTTATTATATTTCAATTTATAAGTTAAAAAATATAAAACTTAAACTACCCGTAGAGCATTGTGCAAATATAGAAGGAACAGCGCTCATATCGGCGTGAACTGGAATTAAATAACACGTCTAGTGTTCTTCTACTGACTTTCCTTTACTGTCATTGTACAATATTTGGTCACGTTCCTATACAGTTTTAGGAAACAGTCATGTGCGCCATTGTTACCAGGTCCGTATAGTAACAATGCTAAATGTTTGCTCAGTAGATGTCCCTCTTTGTACGGATAAGGAACATCCAATAATATTTACAAAGTTATTTTACAGCGTACAACTTATTTTCACAAAAAAAAAATGTATTGTGATGGTTTGAACTAAACGAAACCAAAACTGAAATGGTTTTCTTGGAAAGATTACAAAACAACTATACAATAATAATTTTCTAACAAAAAAATCCTTACAAAAATAGATTCTTTGTAGGAGAATTCCGATATGTAAAACCAAGTAACTCAGTCATTAAGTAAATGTTCTATGCATTCTTATTCCTTAATTTATTACGATGTGGCCCAAAATAAGTGCACTATAGCGGGCGTTATGAAAACGTGTGAGTGAACTTGTAAAAATCCTTACAAACGTCTCATGACTGCAATGGGTACCTAAATTCCTAACCATGCTAACACCAAAATTTAAGAATTACCAAAAAAAAAAAAAAAAATTATTTACTGTGTGCATTTATCCATATGTGAAATATGATACTAACCGAAGTAAAACTATTGTATTTTGATTAGTACCATCTTTAAGATAGATATAAATGCACACTAAAAAGATATTGTTTTTATTACTATTTAATACATTTTGGAGACAGCATAGTTTCGAATTCAGGTCCCTAATGCCATACACAAATTTTGTTGTCAGGATTCATAGCTTGAAACATGTAACCCCAGAGACCACGCTAATAGGCTTCATGTTCAGTGAGAGATTTTGGTCAGAGCTAAACATCGAGGTCTTTAGCGCTTGTGAGGGGTGACATGAGGTGAGAATGGATCAGCACCGGAATGAAAGAGCGAGAGAAACGGGTCTCCATGATCAGTTGAATTTGTTTTTTCTGTTCATACAGCAATGCCCTAAATTACATGTGATCATGGGAAATATTTCAGTAAATAAATCTACATAAAACGCGTTAATTTTATGGTTCATAAAAAAATAAGAATTGTCGAAAGAACAATAAAAAATTCACAATTTAGAAATAAAAAAAATAAAACTTTTTTTAAAGAGTGGTTTCCGAATTCCTCTTCTGGTTTTAATTAATTTTCTTCATTATTTAATAATTAGTGTGCCTCTGTAACAGTGACCACACTCGTGAAAATATGTGTATCATAAATGTTTCATTCCAATCGCGATGGTTATGCTGCAAAACATTGTGGCTGGAAAACAAAAAATTTCGGTATTTACTCCTTGGAAAATTTGGCAGGTTTAGTTAGTTAAATCCCTAGTAACTCAATTAAATACACTCTAATTAAAATATTTGGTAATATACAAATTTATTTTAGAGCACGATATAAATTCCTTACACAAAATACTTTTTTCAACAATGTCATATTTTCTTTATAAACTTTTCTATACTCCACGAGCAATTTCAAGTCAGCAAGTCAACGTATGATACCTGATAGTGCTATTTCATTAAATACAAACATATTGCCACTCTTTGCCATCAATACCTCTTAATTTAAGAAACAGTAATGATTGACAGATATTTGAAGGCCTTAAATAATTTGAATTTTTATTTTCGACTTGTTAAACTATTTATCACGAAAACAAAAAGGAGTGACTGTCGGCAATTTTCCTTGATGTTCGCACTAAATTTAAGTTTACTTGTCTCTCAAGTACGAATAATATTACTGCCTGGTTAATACGATAAAGTTTACAATACCGCAGTTGGAAATTCGATTGTAAGCTTGGTGGTTCACTACCTCCTAGTAGTACAAAAATTTGGCAAGAAGATCGTTGATAACCGATATAATTTGCTTTTCTCGAATATATAACAAAATTATAGCTATATTAAATATAAGTTACGAAGTAATTCTTCTGCGAAGAAAATTTTCGAGGCAGGTGTAAGTATATTAATTTTTCTTCTACTCTGAGGTTTAGTTTCATGGTGTACTAGTTATTATTTCCAACTGTATTTCTTTCGCTTCAGTAACGTAATTTACATTTATTTTATCGAACTTTGTAAGACACGGTGTAAATCAGGTTTCATAAACAAGTTTATATTTTAGAAAAATTCCTATCAACTATAAGAGTTTGTTGAAGGTTACCCACTAAGTCTAAAAATGTAAACATGTATTCATTAGACGAAAGATTTTTTGATTCACGTGATTCGTCATACAATTAATCTATTTAGTTTTTATAGTTATTGTATGATATTTCAGGTCACGGCAGTCAAATATTTTCTTCGTTGTATGTAGCGTCGTAACGATAGTTGTTACATTCTTAACTGTTTATTCATTTAGAGTTATATTAATAACACATTCGCAATGATTTTTTTTTAATTCCTGTACAATATTTTTGACAGCATAGCTTGCAAAACATGATAAATTAATTTAAATATATCTTGTAATCAGAATTCACGGTTAAGCAATTCGTTTTAGAAATACGTTATTGCAGAACTAAATCATTTTAAACTACAAAGGAGACAAGAAATATTAAAATAAACAAGAAGAGGTCAACTGTATTATATACAACACGAATAAATGAAAAAAAAAAAAATGATTAGTTGTGTCAAATCACACCAATATCTGGACGAAAACATTAAGTTTAAACACAACTCCCGTAACGATAACAAAGAAAATTGAGTACCGCGCCCTCCTGTATCGTCATAGTTACCATCTAGTTTTGTGCCGGTGACGTAATAGCTATTAACCAGTTTCGTGTGCATCTTGTTCAGCCGGTGACTCCTGGCCACGAGAGTGACTGTGGCGCAATTAGAGGATTTATTGTAACTAAACATTTGCTTGAGTCGCTTACGTAGTTCCTCTTAGCTTAAGAAAGATTCGTAGTTCCTCTTAGCTTAAGAAAGATTCGTAGTTCCTCTTAGCTTAAGAAAGATTCGTAGTTCCTCTTAGCTTAAGAAAGATTCGTAGTTCCTCTTAGCTTAAGAAAGATTCGAAGTTCCTCTTAGCTTAAGAAAGATTCGTAGTTCCTCTTAGCTTAAGAAAGATTCGAAGTTCCTCTTAGCTTAAGAAAGATTCGAAGTTCCTCTTAGCTTAAGAAAGATTCGAAGTTCCTCTTAGCTTAAGAAAGATTCGAAGTTCCTCTTAGCTTAAGAAAGATTCGAAGTTCCTCTTAGCTTAAGAAAGATTCATAGTTCCTCTTAGCTTAAGAAAGATTCGTAGTTCCTCTTAGCTTAAGAAAGATTCGTAGTTCCTCTTAGCTTAAGAAAGATTCGAAGTTCCTCTTAGCTTAAGAAAGATACGAAGTTCCTCTTAGCTTAAGAAAGATTCGTAGTTCCTCTTAGCTTAAGAAAGATTCGTAGTTCCTCTTAGCTTAAGAAAGATTCGTAGTTCCTCTTAGCTTAAGAAAGATTCGTAGTTCCTCTTAGCTTAAGAAAGATTCGTAGTTCCTCTTAGCTTAAGAAAGATTCGTAGTTCCTCTTAGCTTAAGAAAGATTCGTAGTTCCTCTTAGCTTAAGAAAGATTGAATACTGCATTATTTGATTTTAACATTTGACTTTCAAAACATGGATTCTTATAGAGTCATACATAGTGGCGTCGCCAAATTTGAAGTCAAGCAGCCTTGACTTTACGTGCACGATAAACTGAAAACCGACAGTCAAAGTCAAGACAGCCATTTGCCAAGAACCAGCTAATTAGCATTGTTTGATGGAAAACTTTTTTCTGAGAATGGTATAGATTTGAAAATAATTTTACCATCCGTAAATCTCTGCGCGAGACGTTTACGGATGTTAAAACTGTTTTCAAATAAAAACGCGAGTATTTTTTTTTATTCGGTTACTTTATAGCCCTAGATATTATCATATTAAAATTATGAAAATGATAGTTTTAAATTTTTGTAGATTTTGTGGTTTCAAGCCCTTATTATTCTAAAAACAGCTTTCAATTTATTACTCGAAAGTAAATCATACTACCGCGTAGTGCTATATAAATTAACGTCCAAAAGTAAAATATCTACTCGACAAAAAATATCACCGAATATTGATGAGTAGTTCAGATATTATTGACTGCTGAGTATTTCAGTCGTCCGCTGGACATATTACTTTTCCATACACCTTAAAGTACAGTTCTCTTAATACGGATAGAATGTTCACCAGTGTGTTTAATTGTTTAGAAACATTCCAAGGTCTTACCATTTAGCGACAAGATTATTATTGTATAATTTTATTTAAAGAATTACACATTTGTCGCTGATGTCAGGCTACTGTTTGTTACCTTCGAATCAAGCCGACAATAATTTAGCGTCTAACTTTGTATAAGTTACTGCTTCACAAATTCAATGCCAGACAAATGTAACTGCCAGTTGCGTATGGTGAAATTCGAGTTAATCGCAGTGGCAAGAATATTCGAATATGTTCATAAATTGTATATTCGTTCTTTTATCTTGTCCTGCCATGGATTTCATTTCTAACCGGTTAAATGTGCTATGGATACGCTTTGAGTGAGTTGATAAAAAATAATGTAAGACTAATTCCAATAATGCTTAAATTATATTCATTTGGGTACTATATATATAATAAATAAATAAATATATATTTATTAGTTATTACATTTTACTACCATGTTTATATCAATTTAATGTACTTTTACTATATGTAAAAATATGTTAAAACTTTATATTACGTAAATGTAACATATGTTACCGTTGGTGACGATTTTGAAATCTAGTAATATATTGAACGTTACTTTGATTAGTTTCTTACTTATGAATCTGACACTGAGGATTCACGTAACCATTATTTTAATCTCATTGGATAGTTTTATATGTTGTTATTTTGGTAATTGTTTCGTATGAGCATGCCATGATCTTTAGTTTATACTGGTTTTGCGACAATAATTATTTTTTAGCTTAAACGAGAGCAGATATCCAAAATCTGTCTTGTAGTTTTGTTTAAAATTGTTTTTGCCCTGATAGCTAATTTTTTCATTCTGAGAAATTCTACGCTTTCGACTAACATGTCAAATGACGAGATTTCTGTTAATTACATAATTAACTAAAATCATGGTATTTACTACCTTGAAAAAAAAATTAGCCAACATGGAGAAGCCGATTTCAAACCAAACTGTCAGACAATTTTTTTTTTATGTATTTTGTTCTCGTTTAGGCGTAAAAAATTAATATCACTAAACAGAAGAAACTAAAGAGAATGGCCGTAATGCGGAATAATGTAAACAGATCTTCAAAGAGAGTATGCAAAGTTTTTCACCCATACACAGTTTAGATCAAATACCATGCTGCTTGTAAGTAGAGAAACAGTTCTGCATTCTAACTGTACAAGTCCGGGTGCACCAGTATACAGTATGTTGCAAAACAGCACGTCAATATTTTAGGGAAATAGTCGTTACATCAAGGGGAACCCAAAATGTTGCATTGACATAGGTTCGAAAACATACCGTTTCTGCGCTACACATCAGAGTACATGATGTACGGCGTGTAACGTGTGGGCTGGATCGTGTACTGAGGAATACCATGATAGCAGCTATTATTAGAAACTTCATACCAGAGTGTTCATATTTCATTGGACGGTGGTAATTTTCCGATGTAGCATTCCAGACATGTAGTACAGTACCAGTGCATTGTCGGACCCATATGTTCATTAAACGTGTTTTAATCCTGTTGACATGAGGGTTGTTTACCCAACATATTGACATGTAATTTTGCAACAGCCTGTACAGTTGACTACGTATAGAAACGCAGTCATTGATGTATAGGAAACATTTTGACCACACCTACATTTGAACACACCTAAACACCGGTTTGTCCAATTAAAAAAACAATGTATTTTATATTTTGGCTTCGTCATTCTAACTCTCTCTCTCTCTCTCGCTCTCTGTATTCTTTACTGTCGTTTCCTGTTTTTTTTTTATTTCCTTTGTTTTCAATTTAGTTATTTTTCCTCATATATATATATATATATATATATATATATATATATATATATATATATATTTGATAAACACTCTTTTAGAATTGTTAGTTATTTTGTATTTGCGTAGTACATGGTGACTACAGTTAAGTTCAACATTTGTAAATAAACATTTTTGCTAACGGCATAGAAAATTTTACCTATTTAAATTTAAAATAAGTATATTGCCTGTTTTTCTGTTTTGTTTTAAATAATTTTTTTACAACACTAAATATAATTTTTCAGTGCTATTCTTGCAACACTTGCGTTTATAATAGGTTGGTCGTACCGTACGGCAAATTATAAACAATGTTCCTTTCCATTATTGTTATTGATTATTATCTAGGAGGATATAGCGCTGCAATGGCGTTTGTCAAACAATTTGTTACTAATGCAAAATTTCTTACTACTTAATAAATAATAATTTCCTTATTAACTCAAACACTAACCACGACAAGCTTGTGTTCAGCGGTTTATATATATATATCATATGCACACACAATTTTTTTTTTTTCATAAATTTGGTGGCTCACTTGTGACATTCCTTTCAAGATAAAATATGTATGAGGATCAGGATTAAATTTATTTTCTGACCTTTCTTAATTCGTTTTTTGAGAGTTTGCAAGGGTGTGACAAGGCAAACGATGGTATGACATTTTTTTTAAAAAGGTCTTGGCCGATTATTTTTTCCGATAAGGCCTCGAGCACAGACGACTAAGCAATAATTCCAAGCTGTTCGGAGAAACGCACAACACAAAATAAAATTAAATATAAAATTGTCACCCTTAGTTAAATTTTAAAAAGTGTTTAAGTTTTACTGCACAACACCAAGTTTCCATACGGTGAATGTAGTGATTTACAGGTCAGTATGCATTTGTGAATTTAAGAACTTTAGTTAGAGAAATTTAGAGCCGCTCTGTTGGCAACCCTGACGTAGGCCGACTTCCGACGAGTCCTACCGAAAACCGTCACTCCGTTCTCGGTTGATGGGAACGGGGAAAAAAGAGGGTGACTGATGAAGAAGGGGGAGGGGGTAGTGGAACTCGGTCGGCCTGACGGACTTCGTCACGCCACATACATTACAGCGGTATTTACTGCCGTGCGCGCCTGCTTAATTTTCTGCAGCGAAGCCCACGTCTGTGCCAGCTCTCTCCGGGAGAGTACCCGAAACATACACTCCCCTTCACCAGACGACTTTTTTTTTCCTTCTGTTCCCCGGGAACAGGAAAATAGGGACAGGAGCATCACGATGAAGGGCCGGAGAGAAATAGCCCGTCGGTGGTTTAATGCGCGTGTTGATGAATGACCTTTTGTGGGTTTCGCGGAAGTGGGTAAAGGGACCTAGGGATGGAAGTCAGGGGTTTGTGTTTGCCAGCTGGGGTCACCAATACGGGCGGTCGGTGACGATATGTCGGGGCCCCCACGCCGGCGACATCAAATATTCAACCGGTGATTGATTTTTATGCAATTTCCCCCCGCACCCTTCTCCCCAACGACGGGACGTGTTTTTTTGAGGTTCGGCCAAACACGCGCGTGCGGTTGGTGGAGGTTTGAGGGAGGGGGAAGTGGGTGTGTTCACACAAACAGTACGTCAACTTCAGATTCATTGCCACTGCCATAATATTTTTTTTCTGTGAAATTCAATGCTTTGGCGCACTTTATTCCCCATGCCCCCTTCCATACTTGACAGTCCACGCTGTCAGAGCTGTGGGATTTATTTTCGTCCGGTTGTTTTAACCTCATCCTCCTTCACCGGCGATCGAATTGCGTTCCGCGGATGACTGAGCCATCCCGATTCGATGTGAATTAGGCTCTGGATTGGGCCTTTAATAAGGGTGAGGACTTGTCGTGACGTGAATAACCAGCCGGTTCCAGTCACTGAGTGGTTAAGTTGTCAAGTGAAAACATTTTATAACGAGGACCTTAGTATGTTTTGTGCCACAGGCCATGGTAGTTTGAAGTAGGGCAATTCCCACCTTTTATAATACACGGTAAATTTTTTTTGCGGGAAACTCCATTGATTTTTTCAGTCTACTTCCCGAAGGAAAAATTGGACGTATGAGATCACCTTCCTGTATGTGTATATGTGTGTGTATGAGGCTTTGTGCATGTCCTACATAAAATTTTTTGATCCCGTGGATTGGATTTCTTCAAATTTAGTACACATTGTAACCTTACTCGAATTTTGTGTACTTCGTTTAATGCAATGCTCATATTACTGAAATGGCGGGAATTTTAATATTTTTCTATAACACTAAATATTTATGAAACGTATTTTTGAATTTCATCAAACTCGGTACACATGTATTTAATTCATACCATGTATATTGTTTCAAAACGGCGACCATATTTTTATTTTAAGCATAGTATGATGTATCTATGGTAATAATATTTCGAATTTTCATTGACATTAGGTGTGCAAACACCCTATACAAAGCTGACTTTAATTTTGAGTTTTTCGGTTATTCTGTGTTCGTATTGTCAAATTCGCGGCCATGTTTATAATTTTAGTAGTATATGATGTAGGCTAACTGAGGAAATACAATTCAGATTTATTTTAATCTCGGTACGCATATACAATTTGGTTAGTTCAGTTTACTTTTGAGTATTTCATTCATCGTGGGTTTGTATCTTTTCATAACGGCTGCTAGTTTTTGTATTTGTGGAATAGTATGATATTATATATAGTATGATATTATATATCGACCATTTGAATATATAGTGATTACGTGAAATATACAAGGAAATATTTTTCAGATTTTTTTTTAGACATAGTACTTATAGATCAGTTAGTAAGTTAATTTGAGTAAATTTATGCCATATTCTTACTATGGAACGGTGACCATTTAAACATTTTTAGATCACGCGAGACATGTATAGTACCAATTTTACAGATATTCATCAATCTCGGTACATATATATATATACATATATATATATATATATATATATATATATATATATATATATATATATATATATATATATATATATATATATATATATATATATAGTTTAAAGTAAAGTGACCTGACATTTATGTATTTTGTTTACGTTGTACTAACAGTTACACAATAGCGGAATTTGAAGTAATAAAAAAATCGCAAGAGATATTTAAATTAAACATTACACAGAATGTTAATTTCTTTACCCACGTAGCACCAAATACAGCAACATCATCCTTACGTGTTTTGCTTATACAGTATTGTGATACTAAAATCTGTTTTTTCTTCAAAATTTTTTAACCACGTGTATTTAGCAACCATTTTCCAAAATTTCTTCAGGCTCTATACACATTTAATACTAAGTAAGGTAACGTGAATTAAAATTTTTTGTGTTATACTATATCAAGCAATTTCAAATCTTTTAACGATATGAAAGCATAATATTTAATACTTATATGTCGAAAACTGAAGGACAGGTATAAAACCCATTTAATGCTTGTAATTTTACTATCAATCATGCTAAGAGATAACACGAGAATAAATTAATTTAATTTTTTATAATTTCCTTGGTGTATATAAAGGGCTTTACTTCTACGGTAAACTTGCAAGCAGTTTGAGGAAAGTTGGCTTATTAGTTATGCTAGTAAAGTCGTGTTTTGTTTATGATCAAGAAAATTTATGTTATTAATGAGCAAGATTGTAACTTATGTTACACCTACTTAGGAAAGACAATATTGTGTAAAATAGTAACGTTAGTGTCTTCTTAATTCTATAAATATATTTTACTGGGCTTTATCTCTCGTGCAGAGCGAGGTCAGTAGAGACGACTAGACACAACTATACACTCGGACAGTAATTAGGAAAGGAGTCGGTTTTGGCCACGGTCGCAGAAGATCAGGCCTAGACACTCGCCTTGAAACTTGACCTCCTTGTTGCTTGACTGCAGTTCACCAAGTTACAGAGAGTGTTGTGCGTCTTCGGCGCTGCAATCAGGGCGGTCGGGCTCAAACTCCGCCCACTTCCCTCCCACATTTCTCAAACGTTTACATTATAAATATGAACTATTTATCAAAACGTATTTTTTTTTCAATTTATATAATACTTCCTTTGCTCACAATCCTAAAGCACGGCTCCAGCAATCTTTATTTAATTCATAATGTAAACATTGGAAAAAAGTAGGCGGGGTTTGAGTCCGACCGTCCTGATTGCAGCACCAAAGACGCAAGACACTCTCAGTAACTTGGCGAACTGCAGCCAAACAACAAGGGGGTCAAGAAAAATACATTGGTAGATAGGCGAGTGTCCAGACCTGTATTTCTACAGCCGTCGTCGTAGCTTACATTAAGGGTTCAACCCAGTATTCACGCGAAGTGATTCAAGGAAAGTATGAGAAACAATGATAGCCGGAGCTGGACATCGAACCGGCGTCCTCCGGAATACGAGTCTGACGTGTTAGTATTGTATTCACCTTGCTATACATCGCCTCAATATTCGTACATGATGTTTCATGACAGAACAGCGCCTTAAGGGACTTGTAGGTTCAATTTGGTGACCTCACAACCCAAACAGCTAAACAATAGTGAATCCTGTTTGCCTACTGCAGGCTTATCTTACGTTTGGCGTCCTTTGCATGGACGAAAACAAACGACTTAATACCATCCATTCCTGAAGTGCAATAAATGTTAAAAATATTACATGAAGTGTGCGAAACAATTAGCCTTAATGCTGCAGAAAGTACGTGATTAATGCAGTGTATGATTTAACATGCTTGAGCAGAAAACACACACCAAACATATGTCTTACTCTCTTTTTCTCGAACCTGCTATTTATTTGAGGACATATTTTTATATTTGCCTATACGGAACTGTGTAAAGCAATAATTCTCGAAAATTTAGATTTTGTGTCTATTTTGCCCCTGGTCATGGTCTTGGATAGAGTAGCCAAAGAAGTGGGGAAGGAATTGGCTAGAGTCTGTTTTAAGGAACTGTATTAGTATCCGCCTTCGGTGGTTTTGGAAAACTATGGAAAACCGAAAATAGTTTGTCCGGAGGGCAAAACGGTGGTAGGTATGTGCAAATGTTACGAAAGTGATAACTATTGCGCCGCTTTGCTTGGTTTTCGTTGGGTGATGGGCACTGGAAGTAATGAAGGTTCTGTTCCAATAGCCACTATGGGTAATTTTATTTTTCGCTTTTTTATATTATGATAAGAAAGATTATAAATCTGCAATTATACTGCAAATTCTTTTTATCTTGCGCTGCAGTACATAAATAGCGATTCAGCTGTTGAAGCCATGCTCTTTAGGTTCTACAATTTTGCGATTATTATTATTGTTATTATTATTATTGTGGCACATTACAATTTGCCGTTTTAATGTGTTCTATGATGAGCGGCAAAGTAAATAATGAATATTTATTTTTATTTTCACTAGCTAACTACGATTTTAATGACAGAAAGTTTGTTTATTTTTCCAGTGAATATTTTTCTTTTCATAGTGTGGCCAATGTTTTAAGTAAAAATTCTGGAAGTCCATAATATTTTTGTTTAACTGCAGATTTATATGTATTTCCATAGTTATATTTTTTATACGTCGTGAAGTTTTGTGTTTGCCGGTGTGTTGCTGGAGTCAGCGGGATATTTACGTCACGGTAACACCAGAGAGACGTCTTTTCATTGGTTGATATTCTAAATTTGCGTTTCCTGTAATATATTTTTCAGGGTTCAAAAGGAGTTGTAGTTTTTAGAAGCGTTCTTGTTATGGCCATCTTGGACAGAGATGTTGTACTTAAGATGTGGACCGACGATGTAATGACGTCCGTACAAAAATTATTTTTGAGTGTTCGAGCATGTTAAGGCTACCCGGTTGAACTGATAAGGCACATATCTCTGCAGTAGACGTGAGATATAAAGACCAGAAGAGAAGAGCCTGCTAATTGACGAGAAGAACAATACCACGACGCAGCGAACGCTGTAGAAAACAGCTAAGTTTTGATGTTAATTAATAATGCTCTGTACCAGCAATAAGTTTACTCAATTTTAGTATATTTGCCTCTCTGCTAGTTAAATTATTTTTTTTCCTTTTGCCTTTTTTTTTTTTTTTTTTTTAACAGCCTATTATATACACTTACGGATATCCTGCAGATATGTTTCTTTTGTTTTCCGAGCTGAGCTATGCCATTTCAACTAAACACAATTTGTCTTTTAAATTTACGCTAATCGATATAGGCCTACTGCTAGTGTTGCCGTGGTATCTGCAACTACACATAATGTTGTTATTTATACTGATCGCTCACGTTGTTCGTTATTTCTTTTATTCCCTGAGAGGTTACTAAATTAACAAATCGCAACTGAACAGATTGTCAGTTTATTTTATAGATGATAAAATTATTACACTGCCGTGCCACATTGTGTGAATTGGTAAGGAAAAGTAATGGGGAATTTTTCGTTTTATTTATGTTTTTTACTTACATCAAAGCAGATATCGGAAATCTGTCTGGTAATTTTTTTAAATGGCTTTTTGCCGTGATAGCACGAAGAAAGAAAATAAACGGTTTCAAATAAAAATTCAGTTAACCATAATTTTATTAGTTACGTAATTAGCTAAATCCATAGTGTCTACAGTCTTGAAAAAAAATTATCCAACACGGAAAAGAGGCTTTAAACAAAACTGCCAGACAGATTTTTGACATCTGCTTTCGTTTAGGCATACACATTTTAATATCACTAAAAATGTTTAAACAAGAGAGCATGGTCTTAAGAGGGGCCCTCGACTGGCGCATGGCCGGCGTTGCAGCGCGTCACGCTTGTTTCTTTACACGAAACCGCTTAACTTATTTATATTATGTTACGAAAATAACACACACTTGAAATTATGCCCCTATGTTTTCGAAAATACTGCACGCTTGTAAAAAAAAAACATGATTTTCGGGCCTCTCAAAACGGCTAAAACAGTTTTTTTAGACTGCTGCAACTCTGAAAATATTACCTGAATTCGTAAAGTGTAAAACGAGAGGAATGCGATGGTCTTCACTTCATACAATTCAAAGATAAAATCTAGTCACTTCTTGAAGTCTCGTAGGATAATGACTACAACGAATACATTTCACACCAGTTTGGTGCGAGGCGAATAGAGACGATATGCTTCTCGTCAAACGTGGGACACTGACTCTTATCGCTACGCTGTTCCCACGCGTCAAAGGTGGAAATTCGACACCGGCGACGACTCCTCCTTACGTATAAGTATGTTGCAGTCAGTCAGGCAAATATTTTACTCATAATTTGATTGATTGATTGCGACCTAATTGTACATTTCAAGATCAATCGACGTCTCTATATTGTAAGACAAAATAAATAAAATTAGCGGTTTAGTAGCAGATTTAGTATTTTTCTTCTCAGAATTAAAAAAAAAAATGTATAAATTATAAAATTCGCAGTGGCGACTGGAACCGAGCTTGAAAACAAGATGAAAAACAAGCAGAAATGTCCAAAGAACTCGTTAATAGCATGCCTACGAGGAGGGATTAATTACTAGCAACACGGTACATTGTTAGCGGACAACTATGCTTCGTCAGCAGCTATGGCGACGTCATAGGGACCTGACCGAGACGGCCCCATTGTTACCCCTGCGCTGGCCACGCCCATCCATCCTGCAGTGCCGGAGACGCAAAACAGACGTCCGAGCAGGCTGGAGAGAAGGTTTCTTGCAGTTCCGGGTGTCGACGCGACGTGAAGGCTATTTCCCCATACCGGGGGAAGCCTGGGAGACTGATGACCACCCCTTGTATTTGCGGACATCCCGGCAAGGGTCGTGAGTCCCACGGAGTCTTCAGGAGTAGAGGTGGACTGCTATATAGAGATGCTGAGCCTACCTCTCACGCCCAGACTGGACACCTTTTTACTTTGTTACATGATGAATTATACTTCCGTATTATCTGAAGCTTTTTCTGAAGATAATAAATAACACAATCATTCGAGTCTTCCAACAAATGTCAGAAAATGTGGGAGTAATTTACTACATAGCAATCTAAGAAGGGAAAGAAGACAAATATTTAGAGATTTAAACGTCCAGGAATATTTGTGATTGGTTAAATATGACTGTCCACCATTGCACTTAAGCCGCCCGCCTACTGTTTGTGTGACTGAGGTACGGCGCTACAGGCGACGCTGACAGGCTCATCTGGTGCGGTATCATCTCTATCGCAATTCACTGATACTGTGTGCAGTGGTATCACATCACACTCGCCTGACTGAACACTTCCAAATGTGATACCATATTTTTACTGGTGAAATTATTTAAGGAAAGGAAAGTCTATTGCATGTATGTAGTAGGGAAATGTGTTAGCTGGAACACAGGCATCAGGCTGTGAATCAGTGGAGTTGTCGCTGCTATGTTGGATCAATCTGCCACCAATTTGTATGTCATATGTCATGTCATGTGTCATATGTCATGGCATTTGTCTTGTCATATGTTGTAATACATTATGCCATATGTTATGTCATACGTAATGCCACATGTCACATTGTCACGCCATATCGTCCATCTTGTCATGTGGTGTCCTCCATCTTGTTTTTATATGTCAGTTGTTGAGTAGGAATTTTTTTCCTCGAAATTTTCCTTGATCATCGTCAGTTAGTAGGTCATGTTTGTTTACATGTGCGGTTGTTAGGCGGCGCTGGTGTCGCACTTAGGTTATGTCGTTGGATGATAGTGGATTTTCCTGGATGAGTGTCGCCATGTTTGTTCCAATTTTTATGTCGTTTTCTGTTGGAGTGCTCTAGTGTCGCTGTTGCTGTTAAGGGTGAATCCGTGTGTCTTCCTATATGAGAGCATGGTCATTATTTTATTTACTTTCTTAGTAAGTTAAAAAGTTTTATTCGCTGGGTGTTGGTTTAGAACTTGCAACCTTTGTGTT
This sequence comes from Medauroidea extradentata, assembly GCA_003012365.1. NCBI lineage: Eukaryota > Metazoa > Arthropoda > Insecta > Phasmatodea > Phasmatidae > Medauroidea > Medauroidea extradentata. The sequence goes on from PNEQ01054854.1 coordinate 36,336, forward strand.
AGCATATGTGTGACCTACCTACCTAAATGGTTCAATTGCCCACTTTGATGTTTCGCAGGTGTATTTCATTGTAGATTTTATAATTATATAAAATGTATTCAATTGCCAGCTGTGAGGTTTCTTAGGTGCATTTAGTTGGGGATTTTGATAGCAGTGCTGCTCCACTGCTCCACAGCCTGAAGCCCGTGTCCAAATAATTCAATTGCCTGCTTTGAGGTTTCGTTGGTGCATTTCGTTGGAGATTTTTGGATCATATAAAAATGATACAACTGTGCGCTTTAAGGTTTCGTAGGTGCATTTCGTTGGATATTTTTGAATCACATAAAAATGATTTAATTGCGCGCTTTGAGGTTTCGTAAATACATTTGGAGATTTTTTAATAATATAAAAAATATTCATCTGCCTGCTTTGAGGTTACGTGCATGCATTTAGTTGGGTATTTTGATGGCAGTGCTGCTCCACTGCTCCACAGCCCTAAGCCTGTGTCCAAATTATTCAATGGGGAACATTCACATTTAATAGAAATGTCTAGAACTGCTCGAGATGCTCTTTTATACACATATAAATGTAACTATTAACTTTTTATCCCGTGAAAATAGGTAGGAATTGAGTTATTTGAGATTAAAAACAGTAATTTAGCCCGGCGTTATCACATTACCGCGAAAAGCTTTCTCACTGGTCTGACGTCACACCTTAGTATCCGCATCCGCGCTCCGGCTGCGCTCATGGCAGACAGAGGCTATTAACGATTTGTTTGTTAAACTTGCGGGGAGAAATGACCTTTTTTAAAAGCACAAAGTGATAATCTGCCCCGAGTTGATTCTGATATGATAAAATACTATTTTAATTCCAGTTACGTCATTGGAGCGGGAACGAAATGAATTAAATTACAAAGGCAAGTTACTCATATTTTATCGGTACATTACCGAAAAGTAACATAAAACGTACATGTGAGTAGTCATACATAATACGACACTACTCAAAATGCTGTGCTAGTATGATAAACAATTGCCTCGCAATATAATTAAGTACCAGCACCGTTCGTGGTTTGCGTTACGGCCGCGCCATTCATGACTGAAGGAATGTTATGTGGAAAACTGAATATTTTACTCGAAAAAACGTACTGCAGACATTGTTTGCCTGTAGTGACATACTGTAAGTCATATGTGAATCATAAATTGTGACGGTGTCAACTTGACATCAGCGGCAGTTAACGTTTCTGGTTACGACGCAGTATTTTTCCCGAGTGGAAATTTCCATGGACATACTTTCGCCTAGTGCATAGCTATAGTTTAATGGAGGTTACCTGGTAGTTGTGTGCGATGGCATGGATTCCCATGATGTTGTATGAACAGACTTGAAACGTTACGTTAAACTT
>PNEQ01054855.1:0-37527 GCA_003012365.1 Medauroidea extradentata
GAAATTTATTTTAAACACAGAAATATTTTATAATTTGTTTGTATATGCTTCAAGCCGTAGACGGTGACGTGTAGTTTTGATGAGATTTTTTCCATTTCATTATATTTACTGGTTTTCAAGTTTTGTATGAAGTAAAAATATGCAAATTTTGACTTTGAAGTGACATTACGGGAAAACTAGATGAGCTAATTTTTTTCCGCTAGATGTTAATGTACTCTTAAGTAATGTCTACAAAACTAACACTATTTTATACAAATATAAAATTATGAATTTTTCCCCACTTGAACGCCCTTAAGGACGTGGTCTACCACAATCTTCATCACCAATTTTTTTAATTTTTATTTGTACCAGATATTTTTTCCCCTTATTTTAGACACAAAACGTGACTAAATTTGGCTCTTATGAAATTTTTTTATCTCTTATAGTTTTCGCGCAATGGCTTGTTAAAGTCATATTTTGCATTTTTCCTTTTTAACGACTACACTGAAACTAACTGATATACCAAACTAAAAAAAATCACAGTGGATAAAGACATTGCAGACTACAATGTCATGCTCATAAAAATAAAAAATAAAAATTATTTGAATTTAAAAAATGCAGAAAAATGCAATAATTTTTTTAATACAAATAATTTTTATTCTTTATTTTTATGAGCATGATATTGTAGCCTGCAATGTCTTTATCCACTGTGATTTTTTTTAGTTTGATATATCAGTTGGATTTAGTGTAGTCGTTAAAACGGAAACATGCAAAATATGACTTTAACAAGGTATTACGCAAAAACTATGAGAGATAAAATAATTTAATAAGAGCCAAATGTAGTTACATTTTGTGTCTAAAATAAGAAAAAAAATATCTGGTACAAATAAAAATAAAAAAATTGTGATGAAAATTGCGGTAGACCGCGCCTTTAACTGCTTGCGGTTAAAGTGATATGTGTGTATTAGTTACATTTCCATTATTGGCTCGGAGACTTCGAGGAGGAAGCAAATAAGTCAAAGTCCAATTGCGAAAGTTACGCAAACTTATAGTTGATGAAATTATAGCTTGTCCCCAAATGAAAACGCGAATTTGCCATGTCTCTATGTATAAGTAAAAAGGCCGTGTGTACTGGGCTTCAATAAAAGGAAAAGTTAGCCAACACAAAGCCGCACGTACTTACATCTCTCTTCCCGTGACTGTCTACGATATTACAAATGCGGCACTCAGCAAGTTGGCACAACTGTAACACGCAGAACTCAAATTCGGAAGGTTCCAGGTTCTATTACCAGCCCCGGCCATCCTGATTTCGGTTTTCCGTGCTTTCTCGCTCCAGGTAAATACAAGGATCACTCCTTAACCAAGAATCATGGCCGATTCATCTCCCCGTTCCTGGCTTTGGGTAAAGTTGGGTGTAACATACCATAATGACCTCACTGTTGACGAGACGTCAATTTCAATAAAATTTAATATTTATGTAGCTGTAGTTCACGAGTTATAATTATTGCTGTTGAATTTGTTCCAGGCACCGAATGACAAGATGGCCTACTCATTTGGACAGAAAAATCAGCCTAAAAAGTCTATGTGATTTTTAGCTTTTGAAAACGAACGGCACACTATTAGTTTGAAGCATTAAATGTTACTTCAAACCTTTCAACATATTTTTATGAATCAGTAAAAGTGTAGTAGCAGTAGTAGTTATTGAGTTTTGAACGCTTTATATGTGGTTTACACAGAGACGCAGTGAATTTATTTGACTCTGTTTCCATTGGGTGTTTTACGTTACTTTGAATATCACGAGACCTTGGAAGAGATGCATAGAGTCAAGGGAAGGGAATCGGCGATGACTTGTATTGGTGTACCATCCGCACAGCCCAGCATTCACCACTAGTCCAGTAAGTAAAGGTCATAAAAGCAAATAACCTAGAAGTAATTCCAAGAAACTTGACATTTTGTATCTATGTTAAGCTAACAGTGCTTAGCAGTATATAAAAAGTCCCCATAATTCCAAGTTGTTCTTTGGCCGCCATCTTGAAAAATATCCGCCATTTTGAAATTTTTGGACTGTATAACAGAGTCCATGCAGTTCTAGAAAAAAATATGTTTTTGCAAACGTTGTAGATAATAATTATGCAACTGCAAAAAGGACTGCAGTAAATAATGTGAGTGCAAAATAGCTGGTCTTTGGTGCTCAGCAATGTGTGGACATTGTCAGGGAGTTGACTGCAAGAATTCCCCCGCTTGTGATGGCAAATCAGACGAAGACATGTATTTCGATCTCCATGGGTTTTGACTTCTTACTGTTGCGTAAAAGTCATAGTACTGCACCGTATATTTTACAGAATTTGTTACAAATTACTTCTCATTTTGAAAACACTATTTCTCAATGGTAACCAGAATAATGTATGGTTTTTGCATATGTGTTATAAGGATACACGGATAAGGATACACGGGCATGAGTAATGCCGATTATTCTGTGGATTTTGTTATTATCGTTCGTATTTTTTGTTTATAACACTTATTTTTACAGATCAAGTATTCCTCCTTCACAAATACTGTAGAAACAGTTTATTCTGCAATTTTTTTAAAATTTAATTTCTAAAAATAATGCATGGAATCAACTACACAATAAAAAACTTCAAATTGGCAGATTTTTTTTCAAAATGGCGGTCGAAGTACAACTTGGAATTATAGGGACTTCTGATACATTGTTAAGCTCTATTGGTGCACACCTTGTGTAATTGTCATAGTACTGTGTTGTACCTTTTACAGTATTTGTTACATATTATTTCTCATTTTGAAAACACTATTTCTCATATCCTTGTGTTGGTATGGTAACCAGAAAGAAAATGAGTGAACCAAACATGTGGCTGATATGAATGTGTATATGTGAGAGATCATAAAGTTTCCACATTATTATGCGAGAATATACGTTCTTGAAGAAACAGGCATCATGGCATGTAGCTGTTAGGTTCTATGCTGAAGAGTACGCACTTAATAAATATGCGGGAATATTAGTGGTGTGTGTATGTATATATATATATATTACTGGAAACTGGGCACCAGTGAATAAAAAGTTTATCGTTATTTTAACAATACTGTACGGTAAATATTGTGATTACTGTCCTGTGAGCAGAGACAAGTTCTTGGCGGTGATTTTGTTCCGCTGTGTGACTAAACAAATCTAGATAATAAATGTGTAAATGGGTCTGTGTTCCCTGAGAAATTTCGCTATTCTGGTGCGCTTCGATACGAAATTCTGATTTCTTACATTCCGTAAATTTTTCTCTAGGAATACAACCAGCGTCGCTAGCAGTCCTGGATGAACTTGGCACTCTAACGAGCGTGGTGGAGTAGTGGTAAAAAAAAAAAAAAAACTGCCCAGCTCCGGTTATCCTGATTTCGGTTTTCCAGAGTTTTCCGAAGTTTCTCCGGGTGAATTCTGGGAAGGTTCCTTATACTAGCTCTGGCCGACTATTATCCTCTTTCCCTCCGTGTGCCTTTACCAAGGACTTGTCGTGTTCGAGAACACCTATGAGCAACCAAATGAATGGATGAATAAATATAAATAGGGACCTGGAAACTTTGCCTTTTATTATGGGTACCAGCTGGAATTCAAACTTTTATAAGCTTATTAAAGTTCGCATACTTTCGCGGCCGTTGTCTGTAGCTTACAGGCTTCTGGGTTGTAGTAGCGTCACTGTCGTATTCTTCTCGACGTTTCGGAGAGCATTGCAACCTTCATCTTCAGGGTAAAGTTGCTGTAACTGTTACCTTTCTGTTTCCTCACACAGACTCAGAAAGGTAACATAGTTACTGCTGCTGCAACTCTACCTTGAAGATGGACGCTGCAATGCTCTCCGAAACGTCCGGAAGAATACGACAGTGCAGCGGCTACAACCCAGAGACTTAGAAGCTAATTATAATATTATGTGACTTTTAACATTGGATCATGACTAGAGACATGCAAAATTCGCGTTATTTTCTCGACGGCTGACTAGACTCCGAGTCTCCCGCTGGCCGATATTGCCGTGACTTGCCGCGGAGAATGCTTACACGGTAGAGAGGCGTAAAACACGTAAATTACAGCATATCATAGTTCATGGCCAATTGAATCACAGATTATGCTATGTCATGTATAGGAAAGTGAAGTTTAGTCTGCTACCAAATGATAACGTTAATTTTGCATGTCTCTACTCATGACTAGGGCCATCAACTTTTCGCGAAAAGAATTTTACCCCAGTTTGTTTGAGTGCCTTATGTGCACATACGTAGTTCTGCTTTATAGCCAGTGAGTGGACGTTATAACTCTCGCATGTCTTTTGCTTATATCCTCAAATCATAGTCGTGTGGTGATACAGCAACATTGATGTGATTGGCACAGTCATATGAGAGACATCACTTCACAAAGACACACTGCCATTGACCATGAAACAGAGCTACAGATGTGCACGCAGGTCACTTGAGACAAACTGGAGCAACACTCTTTTCGCGAAATGTTCATGGCTATACTCATAATATATATGAAACTACCTGGTGGGCTCTGAGCCAGTTAGAAAGAAGCAATTCAATTCAAGCCTAATCATGTGGTAATCACTGTGTCAGCCAGCAGCCAATGAGCCACTGCTCTTTGCTTGATGACACAGACATTCTTGGAGACTAACATACAGGTCAGTGAACAGCAAATTTTTCCTGTCTCCACTTATAACGCGAGCAAATTGAAGAGGTCAGTGACTCCCAGTGTAGGGACATTACCGTAAATCCTCTCGAAGTATGGAGAAGCCGAGGGAACGAGCGGCAAGGAAGGGGGCCGAGCTGTTAAGTGGCTGACGAGACTATCATGCAAATTAGACACTGGCGGGAACTTGGCGACGATGGGTAACGATGAACAGATGAGGTGAGTGGTCTCTAGACCGCATCTACTTCGCAGCTCAGTCTGCGTTCTGGGAAGAGTTTGTACTTCACGTTACCACACGGGTACGTTGAAGACATGGAGCTGCTGTATTACCCGCTTATATGTGTTTTACTGGCACTTTTTTAATATAATCACTGCGCCCTAAGTTTTAAATCAACGTGTACAGATTGTACAGTACTCGAAAGTTAACGTCTGCCGCCACACTGAAAATATATATTAATTACTGTTCTATACAAGACGATATTCAAAAGCGCTCAACTTTATTGGGAACAACCTATAACATGATCTTCGAACTACACATATTGATAGTACAAACTTTACCTTCCGACTAATAAACAAAAGCGTACGGCGAACTCGGTTAGTTTGGCAGTAATGCTAATTTGACAGTTTTGCACTTCTTCCGTATTGAAATTAAATCATATTGTTGAAACTATTTCTCATTCTGCTTTACAAGAGCAGCACCTATCAAATAATAACACATAATCACGTGTTTCGGCAGCAAGGCAGTGTTAAAGTGTAAATTATTCAGTAAGTAATACAACAGTGCCAAATTATGAATACTTCCAAATTAATCAAGCCTCTCCTACACACCTCACAGTTACTAAAATAAATGTCTGAGGCCTGAATAAAAATATGGATTACCGTAATGTAATAATATATGTTTGTAACTTGAAAAGTATTCTTCTTATCTTGAATTTCCTATTATATGTTTTCAGTTCAATAGTCAGTAGTGGGGTGAAATCACTTGGACCTATAGCCAGTCTAATGTGCCACACGTAACTAAACTTTACATCTTGAATCAAGTCTAAATGTTTATCGATGGTAACCCCGGAAATCAATAAATTGCCATTTGACATAACAGCTCCGCCAACATTGTGAGACATACGTACATTCTCTACCGAGCTGTTCCTCCCGTACAAAAATGTATGTTTCACTGTTGCCCGATATGTCATGTTATTGAAATGTATCAAGCTGGAAACAAATTCCTAAGTATTTCGCCGTTAACGACCAACTGCGACTTTCACGTCACGAGTATCAACCACTCTCACACCGCGTCTACTACAACCGGATTTACTTTGTATTATTACTCAACAGTACAGTAAGTGATTTCATTTTATTTTAATATACTTAAATAACTTGCTTTTACAACATAAGGCTAAATTTTGACGTAAGTTACTCACAACTTTTACTCCGATGTTTTTTATGTTGTTTTCTGTTAAGATTACTTCCGAATTTTACTGTGACGTAATCTATACAAATTACTATGTTTAAAAAAACCATAAAGCAGAATTGCAGATATTCATGTAAGGCACTGAAGCAAACTGGGGCAAAATTCTTTTCGCGACAAAACAGGGTCCCTAACCATTGCTTAAGTAAAGTCGGCAGAAAACTATATATTGTGTGACAATCAAAGCAACCACAAAAATTTAATCACAAAGGAATTCTGCCATATATAAATAAATAATAAATACATTATATATGTGTAAAATCACTGATTAAAAGAATTAGGCACGAACTTGTTCCAATGCCTTACGTGTACAGTCTGTATTTGTGCAGACATTTATTTCATTTGACTCTACCAATGAGAATACTGTTACTACGACACAACATGTCTGTGATTTGCTGGTATAATCCCAATACACTGAGGGATAAAACATATCCCATCATCATTAACAATGAAGCAGATCTTCTGATGAGCACGTAATACATTGAAACAGGTTGGGGTCAATTTCTTTTCACCAAAATTCATTGGCTTTACACACACACACACAACAGACTTCGCAGATTATTTTCCTGTTATCAAGTAATATACTTTACAATTTTTTTTATTTTCCCTCATTCCTAGTACCTATCAAAGAACCTAAGGTTGCTCCATTTCATGCAAATTTCGCATCTGATACTTCATACTTAACCAGAACACTACAGGTAGTACGTAAGCTAATTTGTGAGCTTTGTTTACAGGATATAGTGCATATATGAAGTAAGTATCGGTGATTCCAAGACTACACATTTTATTCCAGAACGTAATTATTACTTCCGAAGACTGCGTTACTTTATGAAGTATATTTGCCCAAAACGTTTGCATACTATTGTTTATGATTGCCACATTTGCTTCTACATTAACATCCAAAAATTTGCCCTTTCCATATTAACTGCTCCGCTCTTTATTCTTGCATTCTTGAAGGTACAGTACATAATGTGAAAACTGCCGACTGGTTTTTAGGAAGTTTGCAGTTATCTGTTTAATCTACCAATAACTCGATACCAATCAAGTGTATTTCATTGGGGAAAAATCATTCCAGTTGAACATGAAAGTTCCTTTATTCTATTGCAATACGCAAACTTTTTTTTCTGAAAACTTGTTAATTCGATTTTTTTAAATTACCGGCCCAAAATATCAGCACGAGCAACGAAAACAGATTTTATTGCCTCTTGGCACCAAAATGTTTATGTTTGAAGCGTAAAATTATTGTGCCATTCTTTCTTAAAATAAATCCATGCAATACACGGCTGACACATATCTACCACGTGTAGGGACATCTGACGCACGTTCTAAATGTGAACTTCGCGTGCAGAAACTGCCAGTGACGGAGAGATGTGAACAAGGAAAAAGAATGGAGGTTGCAAGAGAATGAAGCCTATAAAAGCACGAACCTTAGGACTTCATTCTAGGCCGTGTTTTACCGCCAACTTTACGACCTCATTCCCGCGAGTCATCGTATCAGCGATGTTTGGAAAAAGGCTTGAGTAGTGTTGAATACATGGTCCAGGGATGTGGCGGAGCGGATACTGTAAACACTGGGTGTTAAATGACATCATGACCTGGAATCTATGATCACGATATAAATTTATGTTAGAGAACTCAATCAGACAAAAACTAGTTATTAGTAGACACACTAAAATATCACGAAAATATTTACAGTCAACATAGTATCCAATGAACTGTGTAGTATCTTTACTATAATATTAGGGGATGACGACATTTTTGACACGTGTGAACAGTTATGGCACAAACCACACACGTTCTGTGTAAAAGTTGTACAGTTCTATAGGTGGTTCGGGATAAAGTGAGCACTAGAAATAACTGCTGAAGTTCTACTTTCAGCAAATTTGTATCTTTCCGCGCGTACCGGCTAACGACGGGACGTGTCTAACCTCTCTGGACACATCACTTAATGCTTGCGCGTGTACGACAAATTGTCAAGTCAGTATGAATCGATACAGATTAGTAAAATAAATTATTTATTTATTATATGAAATATATTTATGCCGATTTCGGTTGGATTTTTTTATGTATTGTCGTATTTAAATAGGAAAACACAGGGAACTATATCGCGTAATTTCACTGCCAACCATACAGGTAGTAATGCAACTATAGTTAATATTGAATTACATGCAGTAACCCCTAGTGATATTTTTCAAAGGTTAAATTTTCAGTGCTCACTTTATTCCGAATGACCTATAACTGAGTCTGCAGAAGAGAGAAACTTTGCTGCAAATAAATGACAACCAATATCGTTATGGGCGATTCGGGATAAAAAGAAAGCCCTCAAAGGAGCCCTACTGAAGTTCTACTTTCAGCGTATTTGTATCTTTCCCCATCAAACGGCAAACGACGGGGAATGTCTAACCTCGCTGGACACGGCATTTTATTTTTGCGCGTGTAATATAAACTGTGCAGTATGTATGAACATAAATAGTTGTAAAGAAAGTTTGTTAATTATACAAAAAGAAGCATGTCGGTTTCGGTTGGTTTTGTTTCAGTATTGTTGTACTTAAATAGAAAATTAGACGGAACTATATTACGTGATTTCGCTGCCAACCATACAAGATGTAAGGCAACTATAGTTAATGTTGAATTATATGTATTAACTACAAGTAATATTTTTCGAAGGTAACATTCTTAGTGCGCACTTTATCCCGAACGACCCATACAAAACCTTCAGTACACAGTCTTGGAAACAGTCGACTTTTCCCGCCTTTTCCCTGTGTCTCTACTCATAAGCACAGATGGTGAAATTTCGCAAATTCATTGACCTGCGTGGTAGAATCGATTATCCTACGCATACTCAAGCCCTGTCTATTAGTTCATTGTCTGCTGTTCCACTGTGTAGCAGCTAGTGGACTAATGGTCGGGACTTGAGTATGCTTAGGATATTTGATTCTAACATGCAGGTCATTGAATTTGCGAAATTTCACCATCTCTAATCAATAATAGAGATGATAGAATTTCACGAACATTTTTTGTTCCGACATACTCTTGAAAAAACTGTGATTTCTTGCGACATGTATGATTGGGTGATATACGTCTGACACAACTCAACTGTCTGCAGACCAATAATAGGCATAAAAATTACAATAGCTGGATTCTTATTAGCTTAGTCATTAGGGCAACAACTCTACGTACAAGCGAAAAGCAGTAATTTTTTTCATAAGCTGAACGTACTGGTGTATATAAGGTAATATCAATAATTTAGATTGCGATGATTATATTTGTTATGTTGTTATAGCTTTGCAAAAAAAAAAGGGGGAGTGAAACGTCCTAGAAAATCCTCCAGCTAAAGACAAGATCCGGCACGTTTCTCACATGCAAATGTCGACAGTGCCACTGCCGGGGATAGAACCCAGAGCGTCGTAGCGGAAGGAGTGTTGTCTAGTCACTATACCTCCGCGAACACTTATGGTTATGTGCAAACGTATTTTACGGTTCCCCCAACCTAACCTAGTTTCCAGTGTGCGTGATTGATATATCAGTACCCTTATGTAAAAACCCTGTAACTCCAAAATAATTAATTTTACAGGAGAGAAAAAAAAACGATTTTACTGTTACAATCCAACAACTGAGTAACAAACATTTAATATTAAAAATCTGGAGATACGTACTTTTCGTAGTTGATAAGTATTTTTTTTTAGTTAGCATGAAAAATGAAAATAAAATAACAATGTGTTTACAAGGTTTTTAAATGAGATAAATTTACCGTCGTCAGTAATAGGTTTCAGTGCTTTCGTGAATCTCTGCAGGTGTGCTTCGTGGTTATTGGCAGAGTGTTTTGTCTAGAGGCAACACTCATTCGAATGTGCCAATCACAAGAAGGTTACTGCGACAAACACGTCTGTGATTAGCGGGTAGGAAACCCAGATGCTGAGGATTATAAACATCCAATCACTGGCCACGAGGCAAAACCGCAGGTGTGCGTGTAAAGCGATGGAACAAAGTGGTGCGAAATTCTTTTCGCGAAAATCAAAAGTCCTTGGTAATAGAGACGATTGTTCATCGCGGGTAAACTTGACTCTTTGTCGGATTTCAACACACGTTCAGTTTACCAGAAGGTTACTGACTTTAGCTTGTACTTGGAGCTGTTACCCTATTTGACAGGGCCAATAAGAATCCCGACATTGTAATATTTGATGCCACTTAGTCTGCAGACAGCTACGTTGTTTTATAAGTGTGTCACCGAATAATTAGGGACCCGTATTTTTCGCGAAAAGAATTTTGCCGCAGTTTGTTTCAGTGACTTATGTGCACATCTGCAGTTCTACTTCATGGTTGTTGGCAGAGTGTCTTTGTGAAGTGATGTGTCTCATTTGACTTTTCCAATCACACTAACGTTGCTACAACTTCATAAGTCTGTGATTTGCCATTAAAACCCCAATATACGTCAGAGCTAAGACGTCCAACCACTGATTATGAAGTTGAGGTGCAGGTGTACAAGTAAGACACTGAAACAAAGTGGGGCAAAATTCTTTTCGCGAAAAACAAGGGTCCCTACGAATAATATATGTTTCAAAAAACTACAACGTTTTCAAGAGTATGTCGGCTCAAGATTTTTGCGATATTCCATCACTAGAGATGGTGAAATTTCGCGAATCAAATGACCTGCATATTAGAATCAAATATACTATGCATTCTCAAGCCCTGTCTATTCGTTCATCGTCTGCTGTTCCACTGAGTAGCAGCTAGTGGACAAATAGTCGGGACTTGAGTATGAATAGGATATTTGATTCTAACACACAGGTCGTGAAATTTTACCATCTCTGACCATTACCTCTAATAATAGACTATTATAAGAAATTGTCGTATATCGCGAAAATATTGTGTGCTAACATATCCTTGAGAACACTGTGGCATCTTGCTACATGCATGATTGGGTGATATACGTCTGACACAACGTAGCTACCTGCAGACCAATAACAGGCATCAAATATTACAATAGCGGGATTCTTATTGGCCCAGTCAAATAGGCTATTATATTACTATGTTATTCCTAGCTATTATTACATCAAAGCTTAAAAGTCCTAGAGTTACTCGTAGCACAAACCATTTTAACAAAAACGCAGTATTAAGAAAGTGGCATTTGAAAAATACTCTTCCGTAACTATACGTGTATGTATGAATAAATGTACACATATACATCTACGGTATAAAAACAGCCAGTATTAACATACAATATGAAAGCTGAAACGTTGTTACGTAAGAAGACTTTGTACGTGATATTTTATTCATGCTGGCGTCTCATATGAGACGATCTACGTAGACGAGGGGTGGGTAAGGTAGGCCAGTCCCAGACTGGTTGGCAGTTGTTTACTTTCTCCAGAGCAAACAACTGCTTTCTTCTCCGAGCATATCCTCTCTCGGTATTTCCCTTCCTGCCACCGCAAGTCTGTACTACACCCGCATTTCCTCTTGTCTGTCACGTACTGAGCTATTGCTGCTACGAATATTGAATCAAAATTAAATATAAAATTTTTCACGACAACAAATAAGCAGAGGCACGATTATTTCGCGTATTGGTTCTAGGTCAGGTTGAACGTCAATAACGTATACTTCACTCCTCCTTCTGTGATTAGACGAGAGCGGTTTTAACACACATTTGACGACTGCAAGCCAGTTATAAATAAGTAAATAAGTCGTGGAGATATCACGTGCTACACGTTTGCACTGTTAGAAGCCAATGTTATATTCGGCTTCAGCCAGTACACGTATAGAACTGAGAAGTCTAGGCTGTTGCCAGATGAATACGCGAAATACTCGTGCCTCTACATATAAGGTTTGAGAGTTCTGCCTGTCAAGTTTGTTAAATTGGCTGAGACCGGAAATAATTCGTGGGTACACGGACACGCAGGCTAGTCTCCACGAACCTCGGGGTACTCGTGCAGGCACGAGTTGCTCATTGGCTGCTCTCTGACAATGTGATGTTATTTTGTTTATGCTGATTTTGCGGTAATTATTTTTACACCTAAATGAGAACAGATATCTAAAATCTGTTTGGCAGTTAGTTTAAAATGGTTTTTGCCTTGATAGCTATTTAAAAAAACAATTACATATACGGCTTAGACAAAAATTTTAACTAACCAGAATTTCGTTAATTACAAAATTAGCTAAAACTATAGTATTTACTGTCAGCCAACATGGCGATGACGATTTCAAACAAAACAGCCGAACAGATATTTGGTATCTGCTATCGTTTAGGCGTAAAAAATTAACATAGCTAAAAAAGCAGAGCCAAGAGAGCATGGTCTTAGCTTGTATTCAAACAAGAAGTAAATTTGTAGACATGAATAATCGCGGGAAAACATGCATTATTTATTTGCTATGGTTCAAAGTACGTTCGGCTAATCGAAAGCTTACTTGGTTTCGCTTGTACGTAAAGATGTTACTTTATATTACTGAGCTAATAAGAATTCCGGAATCGTAATTATATATGCCTGTAATAGGTAAACAGACAGCTACGCCGCATGTAGAGCCACGATTTTATGGCGAAAAGATTTTTGCAACATTTGGTTTCAATTCGTCATGTGCACACCTGCAGCTCTGCTACATCGTCTGTGGTTGGATGATTTTATTCTCACTTGCTTTGGCAAATTATAAACGTACGGCGTCACAATAATCTTATTCTGATTGGCGCAGTCAAATGAGAAACGTGTCTGAACATAGACACGCTGCCAATAACCATGAAGCATAGCTACCGATGTGCACGTGAGACATTGAAACAAAGTGGGGCAAAAATCTTTTCGCGACAAAATCGTGGCCCTACGCATTAGTCATTAATTGCCCAATCATACGTACTGCAAGAAACTGCAACTATTTCAAGGGTTGGTACAAAAACTTTTCGCGTTTTTAAACAGCTCTAGGTATAGGGAAGCATTTTTTAATGTTTATTACGACTTACTGTATCGATTTTAATAAACAGTAATTGTTATGTGTAAAATGTTTAAAAATAATTTCATCTAAACCTTTTTGGAGAAATTTTCGCTCAAATCTTTATTAATACAGCAAACTCCTGCTCATCCGCACCAATGGAGGGTGCAGATGCCTCGGATAATCCAAAATCGCGGATAATCCACGTTTACCCTTTCTTATAACTGAGTAGAAAGAAAAAAGGTCAAATTTATTCCTACAGTAAAATGCAGCAATTTAATACAACGTACCATTATTCGCATTCATGATTAGAGAGTATGTGCTTATAATCTAAAAATACAAAAAAAAATCACGAATATTTTAATTATCCAGGGAAAAATCCCGTTAATCCATTCACGTGAGACACGCGGAACACTCTCGTGAGTCCATTAATGCGCGAAAATTATTGTTTCGTCTGCTGGAAAAGGCCTCAATATTCTTCAAGCCTTTAAAAATATGGTTCCTGGTTTTGCACGTAATTGAACATTATGCGAGTAAAGACAGTATGTATTTATAAATAACAAAAAAAAAAAAAATTTGTTCAAAAGAATTTTACAAAATTTTTCAACTACTTAAAGTGAAATATTTTGCGCGGGTAATCCGCAAATCGGATAATTAGCAAACGGATAATCTGGAGTCTACTGTATCATTTTAATACTGTATTTTACGTGTTAATTATGAAATACAAATTATACTCAAGATTTTCATATACTAATACCATTCTAAAATGTTAGGATAGTGCTATTTGTTTTAAGGAGTTATTTTTTTAATTGATCCAATGAGAAGAAATTAAATTTAATATTTATTCTTCTTTGACATCCCGTGACTGCAATATATTATTATATATTTGGGTTTACTACTGTTTAACTTGTAGACTTTATTCGTAGTAATATTTTAATGCAATACACTTTATGTCCTATATTCTTTGCGCAACATATAAAAAATTAAAATGTTTATGTTTTTTTTGGAACTTATCTACTGTTAAACATGAAACGCCTAAAGAATGTATATAATTCACAAATACTGTAAACTACGTGTGGTAGGCTACTTAATTAAATCCATAATATCCTGAGAATATTTTGAAATTAATATGGTAACATAAAATTGTTTTTCACCATTTACATTTTTCTGAGTTGTGTGATAATCATTTCATATCTATAGGTGAGGTAGTTTCTATTATCTGTAAGTTTCAAATAAAAATATTGACTTTGACATAGCGCCCAGGAAAAAAAAAACTTAAAAACAAATAGATTCCCATTGGACGAAAATGTCGTCACACGTAATGTTTACTCAAACAATGATGTCTCATCCTACAGTTCATTGTAGCCATTTTAAAGTAATTTTTAATTAATTTTTTTATAAGTCTTAAAGTTATTTTTTGGTTACTTAGAAGTGGGATGAAAGCTCTTGATGAAATAAAACACATATAATCAGGGACAACTATTTTGGTAAAAATATTTCTGCCCCAGTTTGTTTTTGTGGATTATATGCACATCTGCAGCTCTGCTTCATGGTCAGTGATACGATGTATTAACCCTGACGTGTCTTAACGTTTCACTGATAAATCACAGCTGTGTGGTATAGCAGTAATCTTATTCTAATTGGTACGGGCAAATGAAAAAGGCTTTTAACAATGACACTCTGCCATTAACAATGAAGCAGAATTCCAGATGTGCTCGTAAGGCATTGATACATGTTGTTGCAGAAATATTTTTTTTCTAAAATAATGGGTCCCTATCTATAACACAACGTAATCGTACCACGTTGTAATGAACTATGAGATATCTTAAAACCTTATGTTTTCAGTCTGTTATTCATAATAGCTAGAGCAGGAATTCTTGCTACATAATATTAATCATCCAAGAATAATGAGATAACTATTACAATAGAAAAAACAGTAAAATATTAGAGCTTAATTTGTATGCACCGAAGACAAACTGAATTGAAATTACTGTACGAGGAAATTGATTTCAAAAGATTTAGCTTAAATAGAAAATTTTATTTACATGTGCATTTTCATCGCCTTAGTATCGTGTCCTCTTCTTTGTCGTGGTTTGTTTTTCATTCGCAAGGTATTTATTGCACAATTAAAAATTTAAAAAAAAGTACCGATTTATCTGCAAGTTGAAAAATTCTACGTAGTATCGTAATTCTTATAAAGTGTATAAGATGTCGTATACTTATATACATCAGTTCAGATAAATAAAATTTACTCACCTTAAATTTCGCAATCAAACCTGCAGCAGGGATGTGAACCTCCGGGTGACATATTGAAATCTATAATATAAAAATGAATCGCAAAATGTGTTGGTAAGCGCATAACTCAACAACGCCTGGACCAATTTGGCCAATTCATTTTTTTAAATGTTCGTTGAAGTTCAAAGATGGTTTTTACGGCGAGAAAAATTCGAATAATTGCCGAAAAAAGAGTCAATTTGAGCTTTATTGCTATTGTTGTTTAAACAATGTAGGTATGTTCCTGTGATCGAGGCCTTAAGCATTCACTAAGGTATTGTATAAAGTTTGGGGTGTGGGAGGGGTGGGGTTACGGGTTCGTATCCCGTGCAAGACTTTGCGATGGGAATTACTATGACATCACACAAGCGTATTGCGCGCGCTCTTTACACTGTTATTGAGTACGCTAGTTGTTAAATGCCGGGCAGCTGTTTTGCGGTGGAAGCCGCAGCCGGGCAGCTGTTTTATAGAGAAATAAAGATGAATTAAAAAAAGAAGTTCTGCAAATAAAGTACGCTTAGCGCAGTGGACTGGACAAATCTGTTTGTATTTGATGTTTTAAAGATAAACAGTGAATATAGTATAATACAGAATATAGAATCGCCATCAATTAACACGTAACTAAAAGTTAGTTACTCTTTTCTATAGTACACGCGGGCGAAGCCGCAAAGGGACAGCTAGTATTTAATAAATTGATATATCGTATTAGGTATGAATAATGCCTTGTATGTCTTAATTTCTTAGACAAAATTCGAACTAATGGGGAATTTCCTGACTGCTAAATGTTGGTTAACGTACGATGCTGGAAAGTTAATGAAAACACTTTATTGAATTCACTCATACCACATTATTAAATGGAAAATTATACCAACCCTTCATTCTATGACGTAATTTGAATTTGATTGTACATAGTCATACTCTAAAAAAAAAAAAAAAAAAAAAAAAAAAAAATTCTTTTCCGCGGCACAACATTTTTGTGGCAAAGAAAACTTTTGTTTAAAAATGAGAACTTCATTAAAGCAATTTTGTCTGAAGGTAAAGTTTTCGTCGAAGTATACAATACTGATAAAAAGAACTGTGTTACCATTAAAACTTTTCAGCAATAATTATCATGGTTAAGTTAGTATTAATTTTCGAAATACAGGCTTTATTTTAAAAACAATATTGAATTGTAGCAAACAAAATTTTAATGTCCTCTAAGTAAAAATTTCAAAATAAATTAAGTATCGCTAAAGACATGTTTCTAAGTTTTCCTTTTCTGTAAAACAAATTTCTCTGCAGTAGGATGAACATCCTCCAAAGTAATTAGATTCTGTTTATAAATAAAATATTTATTTGCTACGTATGTGGATGAACACAGCTAACGAAACGTAAGTGAGATTAGAGAGTGACATTTCTTGCATATTTGTGTCTTCTGGTTGCTGGAAGAAATTTTCGTGTACTTCGCTTGTTCTTAGTTAGCACAGTAAAACGTATTTCTTTTCGCTGAAAGAACGATTTTCCTTGAGGCTGATAGGCTTGTAGTAAAGAAAACCTGCTTTACAGAAAATAAAAGCTTAAAAAGTACGTACTTTAAGTCACAGAATTTTGTCTTTAGAACGTTTTGACTGAGAACAATTTAATTTTCTTTGTAGCCGATATAACTTTTTTCCAACGCAAACCTTGTTTAAGAAACTGCACGTAATTTTACCTTAAATGTAAATACTAAACTATTTAATATTAACTTTTTTTTTTTTTTTCGTTTTTTGTAACTATTATTTACAATAACATTATTTGCTAGAAGACATCCTAGCAGTAATTCATATTTTCTTTGTCACAGTGAAATTTGTGCTCTCGCGTGATAATTATTTTAAAAGTGTGGTAAATGGAGTTGCAGCTGCCCTTCATTGCCTCTGTGGTCAAATCGATACATAGCCTCGGGCATGCGTATGTGATGTGAGTGGACATAAAACTAATTACGAACTGCTCAGCTATAAAAAGGGTACATACATCTTTAACATTGTCTATTTTAACTATGTGGACATCTGGTGACTTGGAGAAGGTGATAAACAGGGATAACTGAATTTCGCGAAAAAGACTTTTACACCGCTTATGTTTTATTGCCTTATGTGCACATCTGCAGCTATTCTTCGTGGTTATTGGCAGCGTGTAATTGTGTAGAGGTGTCGCTTATTTGACAGAGCCAATCAGAACCAGGAACAAGGTAATGCGGTACCACATATCTGTGATTAGCAGGTACACACACACACACACACACACACACACACACACACATATATATATATATATATATATATATATATATATATATACACACACACACACACACATCCGAGAATTAAAGCCATCCAATCATTGACCCCGAAGCCGAGATGCAGGTGTATACGTATGTCATTTAAAACAAAGTGGTGCAAAAAAAATCGTATAAATCATGTACCTCAACTGATCGCTTGCCAAATTTTGAAGTTAGTGGCATTAATATATGCAACACATACGCCCTAAAATATATTACCGTGACTTTTGAAACACATAAATTTGTTTTATTTTATAGCTAATATAAAAATGATTAAATAGCGTTAGTAAAATTTGTAAAATTTATCAAAATTATTATTTTAATCACATTTTAACGTTGGGTACTCAGTTATAATAACTTAGCTTGTAATTCCCTTGTTCTGGTCTTAACTGCAATTATTTAACATATCTACTAGCTAGTTTTGATTTATTCCCAGGAGACGCGATAGCAACAAGATTATATATGTGTATGTATGTGTATATATACACATAATTTTAAAGTAATATAACAAGTAATTACCCGTGATTTTCGCAAAAAATTTCTGTAACAACTTGTTTCAATGACTTACAAGCATGTCTGCAAATCTGCTTCACTGTTAATTGCAGAGTTAAATGGTTTTTCTAATTTGACTATACAAGTCAGAGTAAGGTAACTGCGACACCTCACGTCTGTGATTTGCAGTAAAATGTTAAGACACGTGACAGTTAAAAACATCCTATCACTGACCATGAACTGCAGATGTGCACATAAGGCACTGAAAAAAAAAACTGGCACAGAAATATTATTTACAAAAAAATAACGGTCAATAATAATAACTGTGTATATATAAAGTAAATTCATAAAATTTAATTTTTGTCAAGCCGGCCAGTTAAACATGTCTTGGCGAGTAAAGACGAAAAACAATAAGGAACATCTGTGACGATTCTCCAGCGAGGACAGGTAGCCAATATCCCACACGTGGATAAGGGTCGTTTCCGCGTGTGTTGGTGTAGAGGCTAGCACTGTAATAAGCCATACCCACCGCGCCTCGACTTGCTGTCCACCCCTCCCCAACACCCCACATCTCCTACCCTCCACAATGCGGTACCACGACCCTGCAGAGGGCGAGCGGTGTTGCGTGTGTGGAGGGACATATACCCGGCCAGGGGCTACTCTTGCAGTATCACGTCCCCATTAACTAGATTAATCCCGACGTGAAGAGAGTCCCTGGAGTTCACTTCCCTCGAATTAGACGCGCGTTTCATTAAGAAGTGCTCATGAGTGACATTCTCTGGCTGAGGGTCTTGTCTTTGCCGCCAGCTAAGTTGTGTTTGGCTTTGCTGTTTACTATACGCAGTGCTACACAGTTATTTAAACTACAAATAACGTTTTCTTCATTAACGTGACAAGAATTTCGACAGTCAGTTGCCGCTTAGTTGTACACCAGGTTTTTATATTATCTGTATTATTTATTTATTTTAAGATAACAATTTCTGTGAAGACTCAGCACAAAAATGAATAAATAAATAAATAAATAAATATATATATATATATATATATATATATATATATATATATATATATTCCTACAGAACAGAATTTGTGTAGTATTGTTTCCTCAACGCATATATCTCTCAGCAGTCACTTACTGTTTACTGATTTAATATTAGGAAGAAATATTTGATCATATGTAAAATGAAATCTATGTATGGAACAACCAGGTTTTGAAGATTGATTTGTAATTTGTAAAAATGTAATATAAATGTATCAATAAGTTATTTACTTGCAAAAATATAGGTTAAAGCAGCGATACAAAATTAAGGGTTTATTTTTGCAAACATCAACCCGTGTATACTATTTAGACAAATGCTAAACTTTTACGTATAGTGTAACTTTTAAGTTAAAACAAACTAACTCTCGCCATTCAGAATTTGAAAACTATGTGCATGTGCGTCCACGTATGTGCATAGACTCAAACACTACTACTAAAATAGAAGCTCGAGACTCCTGGACACATTTGAAATTGTGCCTCAGATAAAATTGTTTGCATGAGAATGACTTATACTCGTTACTGCCTATTCTGTTACACCAATAGCACTGTAAAATAAACCAAATATCTTAGATTTCCACGATCAGAGTAGTTTTCAAAACATTTAAGTTAAAATTACACCCCTGTTTTCATTACATTTTCTTATAAATTTCGTATTCCATAAACCGTTTTATAACCAAAACTCAGTATCCTTTAAAAATAAAAAATAAAAAAACATTGAAAATGTTATAAAATTTGTCTTTTTTTTTTTTTTTTTTAACTTTTCGTACATCTGCAAGAACTGTACCCTTTTATTTACCTTGTAAGCACTTTATTAAATATTTATATTAACAACACCGAAACAATACTTACAGGGAGAGATATAGAGGGCCTATTTAAACAGAGAAACAACAGAAATGCCCGTCTTCATGGAAATATGACGTAATTTCTTTGATTTTCAGTACTCTAAAAATTAATTGTGCGTATTGAGTAGAGGCAGAAAACCAATGTTCTAAAGATCTGACTGACATGATATATAATTACAAAACGTATTACTTGTCAATTAAAAAATGTCCATCACTGTTATTTTGCAGCAACAGAGACAAAGGATAGTACAGTGTAGTAGGATGAAGGCCAGCAGGCGTATGAGGCCAGGCAGGGGCCTGACGCAGCTCGCCTGCCACATGCCAGGGGCACGACGCAACCCGCCTGCCACATGCCAGGGGCACGACGCAACCCGCCTGCCACACGCCAGGGGGCAAGATGCAACCCGCCTGCCAGCTCGCTCATACCTGCAGTCAGTCCTCTGCTGGTCGGTCACGTACGTTCGCTCCGTCGAACACCGCCCCGCTCCGCGACCGCGCCGTCCGTCGGCGTGGCCACCCCTCCCGGCTCTCGGCGCGGACTGGCGTCGTGGCGCCCGGCGCCCGCCCTTTCCCCTCCCTTTGCCGGCCGCAGACCGCAGCGCCCCTGGCGGCCGTGCCGACAACCTGCAGCTGGGGACGGATCCCGCCACTAGCGCGTCGGCGTCTATTGATCGCCCGTGCACGGGGGGACGGGGGATGTGGCTGTTAGTGCGCAGGCTGAATAAGAAAAATAGTTATTTATTACAGTTAAAAACCAAATTTTTTCTTATGAAATTCATAAAAGACAAAGATTTACCATTTCTAACATCTGTATACTAAATTACAAAAAACTAATCGTTAGAGAAAATTGTAAAATTAAACACATATAATTTGACATAAAAAATGTCAGTTTGTGCGGTTATCTACATGATAAAAATAAGAAATTTACAAAGAAAGCCCTATTAGTAGCGTTAGAATCAAAAGAATACATAAAAAAATATTTAAGTAGTTATAAACCTATGCCTGAGAACTATACAAACAGTTAACTTGTTAAAAGTAATCGATTATATAAACACTGTAAAAACGAGGGGGGGGGGGTGAGATTGCATAAGGAAACCAGCAACGATATTACAGTCGGCAAACCTTGATGTCTGAATTAAACCAGTGCGTATTCTGTGTCTATAAAAATTAATTCCTTCGAATTTATATTTAATGTATTGGCATCTAGTGTTGGACCCATTTAGATTTGCCATAAAACAAAATTAAAAAATATATATGTTTATAAATTTTAGGTATTTTCTGCGTAAGGAACATTTTTTTTTCACAGCCAAATGTTATACTACGCAGAAAAAAACCAACATCCATAGTTAAAATCGTGAGTTGTAAAATGCCAGTGCGAGTACAGATTGTGTGACTAAAAATACTCAGTATATATTTTGGAAAAATTAGTTGACAGTCTACACGTAGCAACGAAAAAGTTTAACACGATAGTATTACTCATAAGTGACAATTGAAGTTCATTTTCGAAGTGTCGTTACTGAGACATCTCTTCAACCAAAAGTTAAAGGTAGGTTCCGTGCTTGAACACAACAATTTAAATGTGCACATAATACTATAATTCAAGGCGAAAAACTTTAGTATTGAACATAAATGTCGGCAAATATACAACTGATTAGTAGAGATCGGAAATATTCGCGCGTCCACTGACGTATATGCTAGCCTCCAAGAATATCTGTGACCTCAAGCAAAGAGCAGCTGTTCATTGGCTGCTCGCTGACATAGTGATATCACATGATTGTACTTGCACTTGTTGCCTCCATATTATTGGTTCATTGTCCTCCAGGAGGTGTCAAATAAGTCAAGAGCCAACTGTGGAATGGACACAAATTTACATAATATGTTTGAAATATGCGCCAAAAAAAAAGGCAAATTTTTCATGTCTCTACCAATTAGGTAATAGCAAAAAAAAAAAAACAGAGAAACATGAAATATTCCCATTTTAATGTCACATGTGTAACACAAATTGATTAAAATTAAAATCTCAAATTTTTGAAAACTCTATTTTTAATCAGAAATCGAAAGAACCGACTCGCAAATAAATTAAATTCTGAATTTAAACTATGCATAGAGAAGAAGTTGTCAGGCTTTTATGGCCATTGTTATGCATTTACTGTTTTGACTTCCGAAATTGAACCACATCTGGCTGGTTGCCAAAGCCAATGTTCCGCCGAACATTGTGGTTAGTATATTTTTTTCATCTCGAAGCGAATGAAACAAAAAAAAAAACATTAAAAAAAAAGCAGAGTATGCTTTAGTAGCATAATTTGCTTTTTTATGTTTTTTTCCTGTTGTATTTAGTTCATTTATTTGACAATTGAGTATGTCCAAGCAACTAAATCCAGTCATAACTTTTTATACTTGTACAAAATATAGTTTTTTTTATAGATTCTTACTGAACTGAATTTTTTTTATCTTTCATAGTTTTTTTTTTATAATTGCGGGTCAAAGCCTAACTTTACAGAAAAATTGTATTATGCTAGAAAATAAAAATAACTATCTTTATTAAATGTAATAATTAATACTGAATCACATTTATACGGCCTACACCAAGACCTGCATAAAACCGTATTAAATATTTTTGTATTAAAAAATATATCTATGAAATTAAAATTTAAATAATTGCCAATTTCCAAAAAAAAATTTAAAAATTAAAAAAATATTCAATGCTGTTTGTATGTACGGTACATGTCTCAGCATAACCCGTACACTGTTATTCAGTGTGAATTATTTCATTTCTCTTAAACGAATGCGTTGTCTGAAGATTCCAACGTCTAGTGGCACGGAGCGGTCTACGAAAGATACGCTGGTGTTCACTGTCGTCAAGCTTCTTCCCCTCCAGCCATGTTTTTTTAATCCCGTGCCTTGAGATTAAAAAATGTGACTTTTCATCAAACGAGATCTATATTTCATCCTTGGAACCCCACCCTTATGTAACTGCTTAGGGTGTAAATATTTCCACATATCAGCCAGGATAGGCTAGATATTAATCTACAGTAATAGAAGAAGCTTTCTATGTATGAGAAACTGTCACCATCTTGGGCTAATTAAAATTTTGCTATACATATTATTTCAAGAAAACTATTTTTGCCAGGCTATGGTTGGACGATAATATTAGTTAATGGTAATATAAATTTTAGAATAAACATAAATAAATTATGCTCATTAATTTTGGTTGTAAAACCAAAAAGAAAGTTAATTTTTAAAATTTCACCTTTAATAATGATGTAATGCAAATTTATTAAAGAATTTATTTGTATTGAAACTGTCAACGACCCAAAATTCAATTTCCCATTTTAGCGTAATGTCGTTACAAAAATGTATCTAAAATTAAAATTACAGCTAAAACCAAAATTGTGTTTAAAACTTTTCACATATTCATAGCACGTTTAATACTAAAAGAAAGACATATAGAGCTTTATTACACTGACCTTCAAGAAAAATAAAAATAATGGTTTTCCTGATTCCTCGTAGTATCAGTAAACAACTGTAGGCCAACATGTACGGGCACGTTCACGTCAGCATTTGAATTTATTCTAACGTGTGTAAAATTCCTCAGTTAGTTTGTAAAAGTCTAACCTAAAATTTAAACTGTACTGCACTTATCAATTCAATAGCGTTTTAAAGAACGCGTCTAAATAAGATATCTTGCAACGCGAATAAAATTCTATATTTTTGGTACTGTCAAATTATGTAAGAGCTTAACGACAAATGTTTTTTGGCGAGGGCAATCTTCATTTAAATATTCTGAATAGAATTACCTGTTTGAAATAAATACAATATTTGTTTATCATTTCATCAATAGCGAAACTAGTACACAAAATGTTTAATGTTGGTTAAACATGTAGTTTTAATTCTATCATTTTTGGTACAGCTAAATTCACAATCACGTTTAACTAACTCTAGTCATTTCTGCCTCTTAAATGATTACACTCGTGTAACTGTACGTAAAAAGATTACCAATTCACATGTTTTAAAATGTTATCGTAGATAACATTATATTTTAGTAGGGTGCAAAAATTTCTTTATTTTATTCAATTACCAATTTAGTGTGATCAAAACTCTTGATCATCACACAGTTGCACGGGCGTAATTGGTTACTGTTTATAGCGGACGGTTAGGGACTGGAAAATTTCGCGAATTCAATTACCTGCAGGCTAGAATCCATTCTTCTGTGCATACTCAAGCCCCGATTATTTGTCCACTAGCTGCTACTCAGTGGAACAGCAGGCAGTGAACGAATAGACGGGGCTTGAGTATGCACGTCATAATTTATTCTAGCCTACAGTTAATTGCATTCGCGAAATTTTCCAGTCCCTACGGACGGTTAATCCAAAATTAATGTAAATGTTTAGAGCCCACGATTTTTGGTGAAAAGAATTCTGCAACAGTTTGTGTCAATGCCTTGTGTGCACATATGCAGCTCTGCTTCGTGGTCAGTGATTGGCTGTTTTAATTTCTCAGCGTCTCGGGGTTTTACCCGCTAATTACAGACGTGTGGTGTCGCAGTAACCTTGTTCCTGTTGGCACAAGTCAAATGAGCCACGTCTGTGCAATTATACATTCTACCAATAAGCAAGAAGCAGACCTGCAGATGTGCACGTAAGACACTGAAACAAAATGTTGCATAATTCTTTTCACCAAAAATCATTGCCTCTATTAATGTTTAAAATGTGGTGTTTGAAACATTACATTAGTCTAACTATGCTACGTTTAAAAATGATGTAGTAATAAATGATTAAAAACCTGTAACTCTCTCTGCAGACGTTATTTGAGACTTTTCGTGGTTTGAACTAGCCTTACTACGTTGCTTGTTATTTATTAAACGCATGTTGTCAGTACTGTTTATCGAACGTTCCAAATATTACTAGACGTTACCATTTTTTTCCATCCAAATGTTTCACTATTACAGTGAAGTCACTGATGATAAAACACTACTTGTTCTATTCGAATGTGTGGTTTATTTTTAATTATTGGAACATTAAATAATATGCAGTGTTTTGGTGCCCTCGATTTTTTTGACACTTATATTTCTTATGTGCTTCAACAAATATATATTTTACAATAAATAATGTATTAGGCCATTACGATTTAATTTTCATTTAAATGTGTTCACTTTCCTACTGATGTCCGTTATGTTATTTTATTGCATACGTGAGTGCATTTGTGAGATCTTTATATTTAATGTACCTATTTGTGCACGCTGTAATATATTTTAGTATTTGTAATCGAATTGAGCGTTAAATTGAAAAATTCAGTGGTCAATAAGTGTATTGTAATACATTATGTTGTAAATTCTGCTGTGCAGTGCTAATAAGGTGTAAAAACATAAGACGGTTAGTTGTATTTGATACGTTCAATATTCAAATATTGCGATTAAATGCTGCGTGTATTTAGTGATGGCGATGAATATGTTGACCAAACTCGTAGACCTATGAAAAAAAAAATACTAATTTTCTAGGTTAAATAGGAATAAATATTGTAAATTTTTGTTTGTTTTGGTTAGTTTAGATTAGCTATATTAGTTTAATTTACATTATCTTATATTTAAATGCTAAAAAATGAGCTTTGAGTTGGAGGACTCATAAAAATGATAGGAAACAACAGTAAAAAATAGGTAAGCTATAACACGAGAGTTCACGAAAATGTTTTTTTTTTTTGTCACGAAACGTGTCAATTTATTCATAAAAGACGTTTTCCTTATAGTAATATTGAATTTCTATCGAAGTGTTGTTAGAGCCAGTGGTTTTGATGGTTTTTTTTTTAAATATTGTGGTGTGTTTAATTTGTATCATAAATTTACCTTAATAATAATGGCTATCCTCATTTTGGTGTCCTGATAGGATACCAAGCTCTTATTAACAACATGTCATTCGACACATTTTATAAGTCCTACAAAACTCCAATTTTAGCGACTTTTTTTTTATCCGAGAGGCCAGCTACTATTGAAAATTACTAAATTATAATTTTCTTTTAAATGTTCAACAAATTATTTTTTTCGGGAAGAAAACAAAACTGTGCTATGCAAACGATAAACATAGTCGTACGATGTTGTTTTCGTTTGATGTCACTAAAACTAAAATTCTTACATGCTTCCACGAAATGAATTCTAGGTATTGGCTGTTAACGGTCATTTGAGCACCTGTGAAGACCATGTTACTTTTTCTATCAGCCTATATATATATATATCGTTACGTCAATACCAGCGCATGTGATAATACACAGTGTACGTATTTCAACGTAGTTAAATTCTGACTTGTTGAGACACACACGCATATATAGATATATATATACATATGTCTATATATATAAATATATATATATAAACATATATATATACACACCTACAAATACACATACACAGATTAGTATGTATATATGTATACGTATACACACACATATATGTATACACATAGACTTAAATATATGTGTATATATATACACACACTTATATATACACGCTTATACATATGTATATATATACACATTTTTATACGTTATAACATGTAGAGTTGTTCCCTCAGTTACAGACATTTAGACTTTAAAACCTAGTCATGTTAATTTCATCATTTGAATCTTATTTGTATTTTTGTTATATTGTCGCCGATTTAATTCCTTTCAATTTTGAAGTGTTAATGTTAATGGTTTTTTGATAACGAATGCTTAGTACGTAAACAATAGTGCAGTTTAGTGCAGCACGAGAGGGATTTGGGCGAAGCGTAACGAACATTGTATGTGCAACAGAGATTTGCATACACTATGCCGGAAGTGCAGTTGGAAAAGAATAAGCACGCTACTTCCGAAGGGGACAGTTCCATGAATATTAATGGCGAGTGGACATGTGTGAAACGCCGGCCTCCCCTGGTCGAGGTCCAGCACCTTTCGTTTCCCACTGAAGGAATGAAGAAAGGCAGGAAGGACGTCTCGCTGGCCAATCCAGGAGTTCTGCTGCGATCCTGCCGCGTCGCATCGGGAGGTTTCGAGACGAAGAATTTCCGGTGAAACCTCCATCTCACACTGAAAAAAAAAGAGTATAGTTGTAAGAATCATACTTATGTTAAAATAGGGACAACAAAACAGTTTGGTTGTTGGTACTACTCTGGACAGTTCCTTCAACAATGTGTTCTATAGAAGTTACCATCTGGTGTGTTAAAGCAACAAGGCTCTCTGTTTCTTCTACAAAACACATTGTTGAAGGAACTGTCCAGAGTAGTACCAACAACCAAACTGTTTTGTTGTCCCTATTTTAACAGAAGTATGGTTCCTACAACTATACTCTCTTTTTCAGTGCAATAGTGTTAGCGTCCCGTCGCCGCATTTCCCGAACAGAACACGTCAGCATAATTTCGGACATACTTTTTTTCTTCAATAAATTTAATTAGTTCGCAATTATATAATTGCCGCATGGTGGCCCCTGAATATTAAAATGTCTATCCGAATATAGCTGGTTGGTGCAAGTTATTAGTAAATTGAGAGACGTAACTGTGAAGTTATTTTGTCGTATGTGTGTGCTGCACGTTAGTTTGCCGCACTCCTACACATTTCTACGTTTGATCATAACATATTTAACTATCTCCTATCTTCACTCCTACTCCCACATAGTATTAGAGAGAATTCTCTACTTGTTTGTCGCAGTAATAAATTCCTGTGTGGTTATTAGAGCGGCCAGAAAATTTTATGAAGACATGGATTAAACGTGTTTTTTTTATGTTCGCCAGAGATTGTTGTGTCGTCAGTTTTATTTCATTTAATTGTGTTGAATTAGTGTGTACGTCTATCTTCGTATGTCTGCTTCCTGTTGTCCCTACATAAATGTGGCTTTTCTTATTCATCCACTATCATAAAATATTTCAGTAATAGTAACAATATCACTATATGTTTATATAATAATTTATATATATATATATATATATATATATATATATATATATATATATATATATAAAAGTGAACGAATGCTTGGCTGTCTGTAACGTGTGCGATTCTATGCCATTCATCCTATCGCGATGAATACAGCGACAAACTTTTCGTGAACAGAATTCTGCACTATTTTATTTCAGTGCTTTGTGTCCCATCTGCAGTTCTGCTTAAGTGTCAATGATTGGACGTTTTAATTTTCGCGTGTCTTGTGATTCTACTCCAAAATCACAGAAATGTGTTTCTGCAGTAAACTAACTCTGATTAGCGCAGTTTAATTAGAGACGTCACTTCACACAGACAGGCGGCCAATAACCATGAAGCAAAGCTGTAGATGTGAAAGTAAGACACTGAAACAAGCTGGGACAAAATTATCTTCGCGTAAACGTCATGGCCCTAGAAATGAACCATTTGTGAGTTGTTGGTTGCGTACACCAATGAAGATGGAATCGTGCCGGACGATGCAGTTGGTCGGCGGGTTTTCTCGGGGATCTCCCGTTTCCCCGGCCCTTTCATTCCGGCGCCGCTCCACACTCACCTCATGTCATCCCTCACCAGCGCTGAAGACCTCGATGATAAGTGTAGGCCAAAATATCTCACTCACTCACCCATGAAGATTTCTGACAAAACATTTGCGGGTAAGGGGGGTAAAATAGGGTAAAGGGAAGGGGCAGGATGGATAACAAAAAAACTTTGGCGAGTTGTAGTGCATGTGTCTGGGAAGGGTTCGTAAGAGTAAAATGTACTCACAAGTATCGTATACAAAACTAACAATATTTTATAAAAATATAAAACTATGATTTGATCGCACTTGAACATCCTTAAGGCGCTGGTGAGAGGTGACGTGAGGCGAGCATAGATCAGCGTCGGAGAAAAATAGACAAGAAAAGCGATAAATCCCTGAGAAAACCCTGAAACCAACGACATCGTTCAGACCTATTACATGTCAAAAACCTGGTCAACGCAACCGGGAATTAAGTCCGTTAACGAGTATCGCATAGGTGTCAAGTGAGCGACCAAGCCGCCCCGTAAATCCCGGCACTTAGGTGACGAGAACTTCTATTCATTGAAAGTTACCATCTTGAATTTTTGTATTTCGTATTTTAACTTTTCTTCTAGGTAAATTATTGTAACTTTAACCTAACTACGGGATAGAATAAATACTGATAGAAGTTTAGACATCGTAAATATATTTTCGATATTATTGTTGTTACAGATAAAATTGCAGTTAGATAATCCTTATTACTTTATCAACTGCAATTCAATCTGTAACGACAATAACGGAACATTTAGATGTACGATGTCTAAAATTATATCAGTATGTATTCTATTCCGTAGTTAGGTTAAAGTTCCAAAAATTTACCCGGAAGAAAAGTTATGACAAAACTCAAGATGGTGACTATCATTCACTCTTAAATGTTGCGATGTGACGTGAGAAGATTTTACGTTTATCATCGAGATACTAGGAGGCGACGAAGGTGTAGCGATGTAAAGGGACAACACAAGCCCGTGCTTGGATTCGAACCTAGGACCTCTCGCACCATAGACCGGTGCCTAACCATCTATGCTACAGAGGCAGTATAATTGGTTACGATGTTCAGTAGGTTCGTTGGTGGATTTCATTTCTACAACAACGTGTTCCTATGTCTTCCGTGTAGATTGCAGTTCTGTTTTATTGAAAATAGCAGATTGTCTTCGTGGAAAAGACGTTTCTCATTTGACCGTAGCAATTAGACTAAGCTTACTGCGACCCCACATGTCTATGAGTTTATGAGTTACAGTCAAATCTTAAGACACAAGAACGTGACAGTTATAAACATCTAATCACTGACCATGAAGCAAGGCTGTAAACGTGCATATAAGTCACTGAAACTAACTGGCACAAAAATCTTTTCACCAAAAATAAGGGTCCGTAGTAATGATATCCAGCAATTTTCAATGTTAATTAATTATTTAGGAGATAAATGTGCAAGTCATACAAATGGAGACTACTGAACATATAGCACGCTTAATAATTTCGGCATACAAAGTTACACTGCCTTATACACTCACATTTTTAAATGTATACGAAAATTTAAAACATAATTACATCCTTGAAACACTTTTGATTTGACTCAACCTGTGGTAGTACACTGACAGTGATTTCATTATTTTCCGTATATTATTCCGTATTTACCTTGACATTAAAGTAACAACAATCCGACATGGTTAGCGCAAAATGTCACCTATTTTTGTGGAGACCATTTTGCCTCATACAGTTGTGTAAAACTAACATACGACTTTTTACAGCGGTGAAAACGAAAATGTCACAACGTAACAAATAATCTTATTTTATTAATTTATATATTTTTAGCCTATTTTCCGAAGGAAAAGTGTGTTTATGAGATCACCTTTCTGTCTGTGTGTCTGCGTGTGCATTGGTGTGTATGTGTGTATGTCCACGTGTGTTCTCTCCCCCCCCCCCCCAAAAAAAAAACTTTTGAACTAGTGGATCGAATTCCGTCAAACTTTGTAACCTGACTTAACTTTTATATATTTAGTTTATGCCGTTTTCATATTTTCAAAAAAGACGGCAATTTTAATATTCTTCGATTAAGCTAGGTATCTAAGGAAAAGTATTTAAACATTTTATCAGAATCGGTACACATAAATACGAATTGACTCTTTTGTTTTCCATTCATGCAGTTTACTTAGTTTAAAAATGGCGACCATTTTTTACATATTTTCAGCATTGTATAATATATCTGAGGAAATATTGCTCCGAATTTCGTCTAATTTAGTTCACATATACCACGTATTAAGCTGTCTTTGTTTTTGTGTATTTCAATGATACTATATTCATGTTTACAAAATGGTGGCTGTTTTTATATTTTTAGCGTAGTACGACGTATTTAAGGAATTATTTTTTAGAACTTCATCAAACTTGGTAAACATATGCAACATACAAAACTGACTTTACTTTTGTGTATTTCATTAATCCTGTGTTCAAATTTTCGTATTGGTGGCCATTTTTATATTTTTAGTATAATATGTCATATCTCAGGTAATACTTTTCTGAATTTAATCAAATTCAGTATAAATACTTATTAGCATGTTGGTTTGACTTTTGTATATTTGTTAATCCTGTGTTAATATTTTCATAAATGCGGCGAATTTTTAAGTTCGACAAAACTTATATATATTTTTTATTTTTAATAATATTGGTACACGCATACAGCTGACATGACATTTGGTTGAGTTTCCGTTCCCTCTACATTTTTTTTTTCAAACGGAAGTATGGTTCACATTTATAATAATTATATAGTTGACATCTCTAAGGAAATATATATATAATTTTATTAACATTAGTACACATATACTACTTAGCATACTGATTTGATGTTTGTGTATTTTACCAATCATGTGTTCATATTTTTACAACGACGGACAATTTTTATATTTTTTTAGCATAATATGGCATATTGGAAGAAGTATTTTTCCGAAGTTTATTAATCTTGGCTCGTGTGTTCTACTTAGATAGTTGACTAGACTATCATGTACTTCTTTTATCGTATTTCTAAATTAAAATTGTTATTTAATGTTCCTAGACGTACGTAAACGATTTTAACTTTCAGGGTGAATTTCCACCCACTGTAAGGAAAATAGGCTTATCAATAATGCTGTTAACTTCTTGTTTTAATTTTTGATAAGTGTCAAAGATACACTAAGAACTGTGTTAGCCTCTATTCCATGCTGTTTATTTCAAGCAGAACCCAATTGTGTGATTTAAAAATATTATTTTTATTAATGTTCAGGCATTCCCTCGTGTAAGACGCTCTTTGGATATTTTCTTTCTTCGTGTTCCTAAAGTTTCGCCACGCAAAATATCTTCTGCGAAAACGCAGTAAGTGTTATAAAAAACTTGTACTGTGTGACGTAAATCTGAGATTTGGGTTATATTTTTGTGGAATCACTCTTTAACCAGCAATTTAATTTGTTTTTGGTATAGAACTCTCAATAACTTATAATTAGTTATTGTTTAAACTATCGTATTTTAGTTTTATATAAATAAATAAATAAAATAATTTGTCGAAAAAATTCGTAAGTACTGGACGTTATGACTGGAGTATTATAATGGGAGAGCCACTACGGTGTGGGTGGGACTTCGCTATTTCGATTATCTTCATGAGTATCGGTAATGTTAATTCAAATACAGGTTACGAAACTCAATGTTATTAGTATTGTAAGGGACACTTTCTACTACTAGTTGTGCTGGTATCGGTATAACGGGTGCAAACTGACTAATCAATGAGCTTTTCGCGAATGTGAAATTATATGAAATGGATTGAACGTTTTTGTGAATCTTATTTAAGAGCCAAAATGTGTTTGGTTTTTCAGATGAAATGTAAATTAAAAAATTTCTCTCTTCCCCAAGTCAAGTTAAATCTAATTTTACTACTTTTTCGCATTTTAATAGACCCTTACCGACACCAGCACAACTGGCGGCAGAATTTTTCCCTTGCAAAACTCGTCCATTATTAATTCGTTTATCTTCCAAACCTGTAGTAGAATTAACCTTAGTAACGTTGTTTGTTGGACTTTGTTCGGAAATAATCCCTCCTCGTCCTTTTACTCTCTCCGTCAAGGCCGCTGTAGTGACGTCACGCGTCCGTCTGCCCGGACGTGCTTCCCGTTCTGGCCGCTCGCTGGCGCTGGCGTCGCCGGCCCGCACAGGGCGCCAACCTCTGCCCTGCAAACTCCGCTGTTATTGATCTCTAGAGAGAGACGGGAGTCTGCCGTGGTGAAGGGAAACTTGAGGAATGCGTGCCTCGAGGGAGTGAGAAGGGGGGGGGAGTGGTGGCAATTGATCACAGGAGCTGTTGTGAAACATGGAACATACCGCAAGCCGATCGCGGGACAGCGACCGTTGTGTCTGGCGCCCGCGGCGAGTGATGTGGCAGCGCTGGGGTCGGATGAACGATGTCTTTTGTTCTAGTGGGATTACACCTCTGCACGGCTATGTCGTTGTCGGTGAGGAGTTGACTTCAGAAAGGAACGACCCCAAAAGAAAAACAAAACCTATTCACGACTTCTGCAGGCAAAATGTTTGACTATAAGTTCTGTAGTTTAGTATAGCGTCTTATTAATAATTCTAATAACAATATAAAAAATCGTAGCCACAGAAGCGAATTTTTGATCATAGTGGAATATTTATACTGTGTTTATAAATTACGTTACTGTGTTACTCTCACAAGTAACGAAAAGATACAAGTTGGCAAAAAGGATTTAAAAAACACGATTTCAAAAGTGTGATCTATAACGTATCAAGTATGCTGTGGTACGAGTGTGGTTTTGACGCACTACTCTGCTACAATACAATAAAATTTTTGTTCAAATATGAACAACTGCAAAATAGCTTTATCGCCAAAAAAAGTTTTAAGTGTATAGTAATAGTGACATAAAACAGTGCTGCTATTAAAATAGTACAGCAGAAATCCTTATGTTAAAGTTAAATGTAAATTCTTGTGGTAAGTCTTCCAAGTTAAATAAATTTCTTTCAGCGAACGTACAACCGCCTGTAGTATAATTTGCCATCAGAAAATAACGCATATTTTTCACGCGTCTATCAACTCGTGTCTCGTG
Organism: Medauroidea extradentata; assembly: GCA_003012365.1. NCBI lineage: Eukaryota > Metazoa > Arthropoda > Insecta > Phasmatodea > Phasmatidae > Medauroidea > Medauroidea extradentata. Next base: position 33,550 of record PNEQ01054855.1, read on the forward strand.
AGTACGAAAACTGACAAAACTGACATTTTTATTCTTCTTTAAGTAGTCAGTTACAGTGGATTAAAATATAGATAAGAACAATATGACATTTTAAATTACTACTGTATCGGCAGTGACTTCGTACGCGTACGGTGACCTGGAACATAAAAAAAAAATCCCACACTTGGCAGTTCTGAGTATAAAGTTATTTTACTTGCATTACATTTCAGTTAGTAATGTCCTCATGAAATTACAAACGTATGACACAAATAGAAAATAATATTTGTGTAAAGTGTCCCACGTTTCCCTCTATTACGAATGTCATAAAATGTAGTGTCGCTACCGAAAATCTGGAAGAGGCAGATACCAGTTTAATATCTTCTGCGTTGAGGCTATGACTAGAGGTACGTCAATTTCGCGGATTCATCTGGCAGCAGCCTAGACTTGTCAGTCCTATCCACCCACTGGCCACAATCGATTATCTATTGGCTTATAACCGTACAAGCAGGTAGCAAGCGATAGCACTTCGCATTATTTCCTTATTTACTACTGGCTAGCAGTAGTCAAACGCGTTTCGTAACAGCCGCCAGCGAGTCACAGACATGACAATGAAGTATACATAATTGGCGTTCAACCTGACCTGGAATGTATCTGCGAAATTTACGTACCTCTAGCTATGACATATCCGACAAGCGCGCCTAAATCGTCCTTACTACTCCAGAGCCTCTATACCTCGGACAAGTAAGTTTATTTATCCAAACTGCGTTCTTAAATGCGTAAATATATGAATATGAGAATGTAATTGTATGCCAATGGCAATGGCGAAGACAGATTTCAACCAACTTGTTCCCATGCCTGACGTGAATATCTAAATATCTGCATCATGGTCAGTTATTGGATGTTTTAAACTCTCATTGTCTTGGGGTTCTACTACCAACAAATCATAAACGGTGTCGTGGTAACATTATTCTCACTGGTACAGTCGAATGAGAGACAACTATGCATAGGGACGAACACACACATTTTTCTTTTTCGGAGGTAGTCCAAACCTCAAGTGTCAATTTCATATTGTTTCAATTTTTGTTTTATAAGCGTTATTATACGGTTGCGTAATATGTGACATAGGGTTTCAGTAAGTAACCATGATTTTACATTAGACCAGGGAAAAATGTTGGGTGGTCCCGAATTTGGGAATGTTGGAAAGTAACAACGTTCCCACTTTCTCCCCAATCCATTAAAGCGGTGGTATGAGGTCACCCCCGAAATAAAATTAATTTTATTGTGCCAAATTGTGCTATTTAAGCAGCTTCCGTAAAGTAACGGAGGTATTGACACACTTCACTATTCTATCTAGCGTAAGATCTGATATTTCGGGGAGGGGAAGGAGGGGGTTAAGCCCGTTTCCCTCCCTTCCGTCCTGCTTGCGACCCTGACTCTGCACAAATGCACACTATCATTAGGGTCATGAACTTTTAGCGAAAATTATTTTGCTCCGCTTTGCTTCAGTGCCTTACCTGCATGCCTGCAACTGTGCTTCATGGTTATAGGTAGAGTGTGTGTGTGAAGTGACGTCTCTCATTAGACTGCGCCTAATCAGAATACGTTTACTACAACTCCACACGCCTGTGATTTGTGGGTAGAGCCACATGGCACGCGAAAGTTAAAAATATCCAGTCACTGATCATTAAGCAGGATCTGAAGCAGAGGTACCGCTTTTCTCGTAATACGTTGAAACAAGTTGCTGGAAAATAATTTTTAACAAAAATCAGTATCTCGAGGAATGATTCAAAGCAAATTATAGTTCACCAACAGAAACGTTGATTAATTTCGTTCTATCGGGACTGTCTGTAGCAAGAAGTTCAGTGAAGCTATCAGTATTCTGGAGTCGACAATAACTTGATACATTATATGCTATGTATCACAACAACAGAGCTCAGACTTAATATTGTAGACTTGAAATTACGCGGCGGCTAATTTGATACGGGCGAACTTTGCCGCTTATTGGCTGCATGAGGTGTCGTGTCTGTTTGGCTGCTGCATGTTACGACAGGTTTCCCATTGGCTCTCTGGTATCAGGACAGCCACCTAACGCTGATTGGCGGTAGGTGTTTCCGCCATGTTGCTGGCCAGGGAAGCCATTTTGCTGACGTGTGTGACTGAATTTGCTGTCCTACCTGCTATTTCACTTCTGTATTCCTAAATATTCTGTGGCCAGTGCGTGTCTGTTCATGCGGTACCACGTAAGTAGTATGCCGCTGATAGTAGCTCGTCGGTTCAATGCTAGAGTACCTACGTCTTTGTAATAATTTCACCGTCATATCTAATGTGTAGAGCCAGTGGTTTTTGGTGAAAAGAATTTTGCAACAGATAAGTTTCTATGCCTTTTGTGCACTGTTTGCAGCTCTGATTCACGGTCAGTGATTGGCTGTTTTTAACTATCAGCCTCTTAGACTTCTATCCACTAATTACAGACGTGTGGTACCATCGTAACTTTTTTTCTGATTGGTACAGTTAAGGCTAATTTTATTACAGGCTAGAAAGATCAGTGTTGTGAGTTTGTCACAGGGAAAATTTCTGCCGCTTGAGCTCTGGTATCAGTAGTGCACTATACATGGGCGTCACCAGGAATTATTTCAAGAGGGGAGGGGGCAAAGATTTAGAAATTTAAGTTTAGCTATCACAAAACTAACCTATTATAAGCAAAAAAAAATTTGGCAGCGTCTGACGAGACAGACCATTGTTTTGCAGCATTTGACGCAAATTAAGACCTTATCACAGTGCCTGACACAATTAGTGACCTTTTTTGTAGGGGTCACCAAGTTCCAGGGGGGCAACTGCCCCCCCCCCCTGACTCCGCTCCGTGACGCAAATGGCACCATACTGACCAATCACAGAGCTTTCCTGAATTTTAAGTTACATTAAGCTAATAATTTAAAACGCGAAATCGGTTTCTTTTCACTTTAAAATAAAATTTAATGACTTCTATCATTTCCAAGTTTATTTTTAAAAATTTCATTTTACTGCGGTTTTGTATTTATCTGGTACATTGGCGATTTATGCGAAACTAGTGGCAGAAGTTTTCCCATCCCAAATTCTCCCATAAGAAAACGTATTTTCTCTCTTTGTAGTAGAATTAACCTTAGTAGGTACAGTCAAAAGAGTGACACCAATGCACAAATTCAATCTGACACTAACCACGAAGCAAAACTGCATATGTGCACGTAAGGAATTAAAACAAGTTGCTGCAATTTTTTTCCCCGAAAATCATTGCCTCTACTAACGTGCATGCAGGGGAAACATTACATACGGATAAGTTCAAATGTCGAATGGGAACAATTCAATTCCTTTCCTCCGTATAGTGAGGGCCATTGAATATAATTAACACGCTTCTTTCTAAACAAACACGTTCACTACTGTCATCGCTCACATCCGTTAAAAAATCGATCAGATTTACTATCAAAGCAGTTTATATAGCTCATTAAAAATATAGTAGATTATCTCTGAGAATCAGGTGCTTATTTCACTAGACTATGAGCTTGTGATATGAGACGATCCTCTGGGACGAAGTGATTCAACTGTTATTTTGCACGACTGACAGGTTGAACGCATTTCTCTTGTGACTGGCGACTGGAGAGTGGATAGTATTACAGATAACGTCGTTATGCGCAGGCGTGAGTTGTTTGTTTACTAATGTAACGAAACCGCAGAATATCTGGGATCTCAGAAATGACATGCACTCTAAAAATAGTTTGTAAATTTACCAGACGTGCGTATAGGAGCGCTAAGAAAGTAGGCATGGTAGAATAGTGTTGCGTGCCATGATCCTGGAGGCCAGTGGTCGGCGGCTGTTTCGTAACACCTTGAGGGCTGGCCGATGACTCAAAGCCCGGGTGGCTCATAGTGGGAAACCCGCCTAACCTACGTCATAGATACCTGTCCCAACTGCGTCTTAACCCTTCGAGGGCGGCCGACGTGACAGCCAGAACGTCCGAAACATGA